>JANHFN010002679.1:162343-174594 GCA_032468175.1 Toxicocalamus goodenoughensis
TGTGAGAGAGAGAGAGAGAGAGAGAGAGAGAGAGAGAGAAGGGGGAACGGAGGGGGGGAAGAGGGAGAAATGAGAGAGAAAATGTGTGTTAGAAAGAAAATCTATGCATGAAATGAAGTACTGTTTTGTGCTTTTATCCATCAGTCTTGTGGTCTTGCAAAAACTTTAATCTTTGTATTTTAAAGAGATTGGAAGACATGACTAAGTGCTTTTTCTATTTTTAGAATTTGTTGGGAACATGAACCAGGGGGTTTGAAGATAAACTCTGAAAACAAATGGATTGAGTGGTGGATCCAGTTGGGTAGAACCAATTCCAATTTTAGCTGTAGTTAGTACAAGGTTGTTCTGCTGGCAAAAAATACATTTATTCTGTTAAAGGTTTCTCATCTGGCTTGGGTTACAGATCATGGCACCATTAGTTTAGTTTTGGCTCAATGTGATATATGAACAAAGTCACTGTGTTTCTAAACTATTAATTTAAAATGATGTATAAAACAGGTTACTAAGGCTTAGCCAAGCCTGGAATTATGCGCCAAGAATTTTTTTTGGGAATCCTTAAACCTTAGAATCGTTTTGTATCCAGCAGCTTCTTTTGGACTTATCTGAAGAGCCTTGTATAACCTGATATACATTAAGATGTGATGTCCACATTTACTTTATTAATTCCCACTAGTAATATCTTTTTTCTTAATTGTGGAAGATATACTGGAGAAAGACAACCTCTTTTAAAGATATTTTCTAGCTCTTCCCTGTGAACCTTATTTCCTTATTGGGCCACTTACTTCTCACATTTCTTCTGAGATTAAATGTGGAGATTCAAGTGGCATAAACTGTAAAACCCAGCACCAAAGATCTTTAGTTACTTAGAGGACCTACTGAAACCCTGGAAGCCAAGAGATGTAAAATTTTGCCAATACACTTTTTGAGTTGCACTATATGATTTAAGTGACTCATATCACCCCTGCTTGTGTTGACACAAAATAACGTTGCCATAACATTGGCCATATACTTTTCTGAACCTATCCTGCTTCTATTGCAACATATTCTCTAAAGTGATTGTACTGCCGATGAGTTTCAGATAGAATGATGGTTTGGGCCTCTGGCTTTGTTTTAGCTTTAGTTTACTTTATTGTCCTTGCACTTTGTACAACAAAATCAAACACCATCTTCAGTGCACATCATGACCATGACCATGAAAATAAACACAAACACACATCCTTCACCCTTCACACATTGAACCGGACCCCCCCCCAACACCACACCAATACTTGTTGCCACAAGGGTAAGTCTCTTGTCACTGAGCAGCTTGAGATACTATCTTGGCTTCTCTAAGATGGTTTGTCTGTCCCTCTCCCCAAATTCCACTGGGACACCTCTCAAGTTAAAATGTGAAATAAAGAAACTTATGGAAAGATGTCTCTCAGTCAATTAATGTCAATTTTGAAGTTATTTTTAGTTTACTAAGCAGTGCCAAACAGATTCGTAATTCAGATAGGGTTTGGGTTAGGGTTCATTAATCACATATACTAAGTCCCCAGGAGACACAGGGAGGAGACAGACTTGTGTGTCCAACTATATATTTTTTTTGTCAGGAAAACTCAAAATGACCAGGATTTAGGCAACCTTCCAATGAAGAAGATTAATTGAAACAGACAATCAACAAAATTGACACTAATCAACAAAATTAACTTCTGTTTTATTTTCCAAGATACTATGCTAAAAAATAATACAACTGCTATGTCCATTGTTAGTTTAACATTACAAAACTGATCTAGTCATCTAGATTTTTGCAGCCCAAACCTATTTATTTACCCCATTTTGAAATTATGCACATATGCCCCGTCTTTTGTGAATAAAGATGTCTGAAGATCTACAGAGTGTTTTGTTCTTTTATCTACCTGTTTGAAAAGTTGGCTGAAGAGAGATATTAAACTAAAAAAAATCAGGAAGGGGAAATGATGGGTTTGAAATAAATTCAGGGAGCACAGCATTAATTAACAGAGCCAATGCTGAGGGGGTCAGGTGGAGTGGTGGTGTAGAAAAGTCAGTGACAGTGGAAAAGACACATATTTCAACAAATCCAAGCCACATCTCTGATTGTACCTGAAAGAAAGCATCAAATTTCACTAACATAATGTCTGACAAAGCACTTTAGAACTTAAATATTTTAGGATTTTGGATTAAGGGAGGGAAAAAAAGCTTTTACTCCACTACACAGAGCCATGACACAAGATTGTTTAAAATGTGTGGTGGGGATCAGGGGGAATTTGGGGTTGCTCAGCTTTATGACTTACAGCTTTCAGGAAGAAAAGGCCACATGGGGAAAATTAGCGATTCTTTACTTCCCAGCAGAATTCTCTGCTTCTCCTCTTTCAAGTTCTCGCCTCCATGCTAAGGCAAAGGCAAAGGCCCAACATTGCACTTCCTAAGCACAGTGTGGACAATGAGCAAATGAACAACTTGGGCTTTGAACTTGTTTTGGAAGAGAGGGAGAGGTTTAAATCAGACTGTTTATGTTGTTGAGTGATGATGATGGTGGAGATTTAGTTTCTCTCATAACGGGAAAAAAATGATCAAAAATAAGAAAACAATCACTGTTTGAAAGTGAAAGAAGGGCACCTCCCCCTTTCCCCCAGCCTTTTTTCCCCTACTTTGACATCTCCGTGTTTTTTTTTCTTTTAGCTGCCGTTTCTGGGATAGGTGATAACTGCCAGTAATAGGATTAGCATTGATTTCTTTAGCAAGAACAGAGATGTGGCAGTTCCAGCCATTTACTGAACTGCCAGCTTTGAAATATATAAAATAGTGGGGAGGGGAAAGGAAAAGAAAAAAAAAGAAAGACAGCTGTAGAAAGAGCCTTTTAAAGATATGAAATCATGTGTGAATTAAAATACACGCACCATGCTTGTGTAAACTCATGCATGGACACACATGGAATATATGTGCGTATACACACACATGCATTTCCATCATTCACTTATAGAGAAATATAGGGTGCTTTTTGTGGCTCTGAGATAAAAGATCAAAAGGACTGTTTGTGTTCTAAGCTTCAAGAAAGTGTTTCTAAAATCATTTTACTTTCTTCTTTCAATTGCTAATGTATTTTAAAAAGCTAATCTTACATATTTACTATTGTATTCTGACTTTTTGAACCTTGAAGCAATAGCAAAATAAGAACATTTGGAGGGAAATTAAATAGATCAGAGGAGGAAGTACTAGCTATAATGGCTGTTGGGGTATTGGCCATTAGTACACATTGGCACAGAGTCAATATTCACCGTTATTCTCTTTATTTTCAATTATTCTCTTTCCAGTCCAATTCTTTCATAATCTTTTTTTTAAAAAACACGCACATACCCCACAATGGAGTACACTAAATTATTGCAAATCAGTGCAGGGCCTATGAAGTAGATAATCTATTTCCCTTCAGTCTTTAATGAAGTTGGAATGCATCCTACATTCACAGAGACATGGTTGCTGATGTGAAAGCCAGAACCAAAGTGTTGTACTGCATAAAGGTGGCACCATCACAAATCTCTTTTATGAACTTTGAAGCAGCTACAGAAAAACACTAAACCACCTGCTGCATTTTATAGTTATGTAGTGATCACCTGACATCCATAGGCTTATAAGTATAATAAATTTGTTGTCCTTGCTTAGGTTGATCAAATTGTATTTTGTGATTCTTTTTGTATTATCTTTTCAGAGGACAATTAGTTGGTGTGGCAATCGTAGTGCATAGTATCAAAAAAAAAATGCTGAAACTGGTATTTAATTAGTCAAGAACTCTCACTTTTGCATAAACACATATACAGTGTTAACTGGTACTAATTTGAAAATAATTGTAGGGATTAATGAATTGCTAGAAATATGCTTTGTAGGCATGTATAGTTAGAATTTCCCAACTCGTCAACAGTTGTGCTCAGCCCAAGACACACTGGTTAACAAAAAGAGTCCTTGCTGAACCCAAGTCCTTGTTCCTCTTTCACACATTTATAAAATTAATCATTGTTAGCACACTTTACTACAAAGGCTCAACATGCACACCAAGCCCTTTGAAGAGATTACTTTTTTAGAATTTGTATTTTTAAGCATTTTAATCCAGTTCCTCACCACAAAATGTTCTTACAAGGCTAGCAGCTCAGTTTACAATCTAAAAACAATATAACAGGCAAGAAATATCAAGGAAACAAACAAACAACAAACCTCCACAACATTTCTTAAAACCAATGGCTATTTTTAACACTTACGGTTTTCAATTATACTTAGGAACTCATTGTCTGATTAGGAGCCAGTGATTCTCCCTCAGATCAACCTGTCTCACAGGGTTGGACTTTTGGGGAGAGATTGGGTGAGGGAATGTTTTGTACTTCATGTTGAGCAGCTGGGGAAGTCGAATATTTATCATTGTCTAGAATAGCAACATTTCAAGATGAGGAATTGTTAAACAAGGCTGGTCTTTTAGTATGGATGATGGAGTAGCCCTTTTATTAACTTCTTTGCTAAAGCTTGATGAAATTGTAATTTGTAAGCTATTAATAAATGTAGATTGCACATTGTTTAAGACAGAGTACTGTTTCCTGTTTTCTATAAACTGGAATCTACACCGATGTTCATAATCAGCAAAAATTCTACATCCTTTTACTACTCTATAATAATAATACAGCTCAACAAAAAATACTTAGGTGTTAGGATTTTAGGTATACTATACAAAATGTTCTGTAAAATCTTGTCTTATTGTTAGTATTTACATCATGCCTTTCTAGCCAGAGAACATGGACTACCAGGAATAAACTATATAATTTTTCAATAAGGCTGTACTTGAAATTAGTTTTTAAACATCTATGGCAGAAATCTGATTTTTTATATAATGGTTTGCAATATTGATCTATTTTTTGTAATGAAAACAATATCTCTTCTTTTTCAACTTGCTTCCTCCACAATTTGATAATCCTGAAGCAACTTACTCTGGTGAACCTGTATCAGCCAATGCTTTCAAGAGTATTACTCTTTTCCTTTAGTTGCCCAAATAAAATGATACCAGATAAGCTACAATAAACATTTTGGATCTGGCCCACATGTGGCATATTTTTTATTTGGATGGGTGTTATTGGTCAAGGATTAGAAGGGTGAAATTTATCTGCAGAAACTTGCACACAGAAATTTCAGATGACTTAAAACTTGATTGTTAGTGATATAGATTACATCAGAGATACTTTCTCAGGCCTTTTTTCTGGACCAGATGGTATCATTGAAGGCAGAAACAAAATTTAAGCCTTACCCATTCCAGAGATATTATCAGGCTTCCGAGGAGGAACACTTTAAAACAGGTTCTGCCTTTAAAGTCTTTAATAATGTTTGGCACCAGATTACACAGTTACAGTAATGTACTTAAGATTTTTACAAAATTGTTATTCCTCAGTAATCAGGATGTTGATTTTCAGCATCTGAAAAGATATGGACATGCAGAATTTTACATTGTTGAGGGGAATGGTGGGAGGACTGGGGCTTATCCTGAATGGTGCACACCTGAATTCTGTGCTTGATAAAAGCAATTAGAAATGATTATATTTAATATTGGAATGTTAGATCCAGTCAACATAATCCAATGGCATAATCCAATGTTCAATATTACCCAGTGATGTCTTTTTTATGGAGAAAGGGCACATAGAAGGACTAAAAGGTTTTAATAGAGAATATATTTTGTGAAATAGTAAAAAAATAAGCTGGTTGTTTCCTTTATTTGGACTTTTTTTCCTACATGATGATGTACAAGAGAGAAATGGAATTATAGATTTATTGGGCATTAACGGATACATACCCTTTGACAGGCTTTTCACTTTCTGAGTTTCTTTTTTAGCTAACAGCTAACCTATTCTGCTTTGGAGCCTGGGCAAGTTCTGCCAAGTGCTGATATCTATTTATCAATAATAATTTGGAAATTGTTGATAAATCGAAATTGTAGGTTCCATCAGAACCTACATACTCGAACACTTGATTTTTTGATAAACATTCCCTCTTCCAGAAATCTTTCTGTTTTGTTTCATTCAGTTTAAATGGTTCCCTAACCACCTGTGTTATAAATCACCACACCAAGTCCTTTTTTTTTTTTTTCCAGTGGTCAGTTTTAAAGATTGAGATGTTCGCCTTGTTTTTGAGATTTTATTTATAGGATCCGACCTCTGTTTTCCAGGATAACAATTCAAAGTATATTCCTTGATCATTAATAAATTGGTTACGTCTAGATTTTTCTTGACTGTTTTTTGAAAAGAGCCTATGAAAAACATATTGCAGGACTGATGCATCTTCCTGAATAATACCCTCTAGAGGACATTCTGGAGGACACCAAGGGCTCTTAGCTTAGAACAACAAAATATAAGCAATACAACCATCTTTATCTATCTTTCTAGCATTTACATTAAACTGGAGTTGGAAATGAGGCCACCTTTGATTACTTGTTTGTTCTTTTTAAAATGTTGCTTTGATGCTGGTGCTATGAATATGTTATTCAAGTGTGACCCATTAGAGAGCAATGTTCCTTAGGACTTGTTTAGTAGTGATATATACCCCTGACTATTTTGGAAATCACATACTGCAAACAAAGGACATACAACAAATATGCTTGTGCCTGGAGAGGGAAAGTTCTGAACTACATTTGAAAAAGAATTTATAGTCTTTTGTTACACTTTGTCTTGCCAATAAAGAAATCCATCCAATTGTAAAATAGCAGCAAAGGAATGGAGCACTTTGAGATGATGAAAAGGAAAAAGGATTTAGATTGGCATCCGTCTGGATATAAGAATTAAGAAAGAGGGACTGTGAAATCAAAAGTGAGTTAAGAATTGTCAACCTATAAGATAGTAGAGGAAATAATGTGTGTAAGAGTTTGAACTTTTTAATGTAAAGGAACAATGAAATAATTTTACCTATGTGCTACCCTCATTGTGCAGTTGGAAAAACTATTCTAATATATTGTACTCACATCTTGCTGCAACAAAAGCTCATTTGTCCATTTCCTTAAAAATCAAGATATTTTTTCCCCTTTCCAGTGCTGAAATAAGAGTCAATAATGCTTCAAAGCAAAAGAAATGGAAGTAATATGAAGATTATATTAAGGCATCCATATGTTATCATGGCACAGACACGCTGTCAAAATTATGAAAAGCCAAATTACAGGAATGGGGGAAATCTGCTGATTTTGGAGGCAAATTCTGGGAAGCAAATTTACTGCTAGCTGTGATAGCAGCAAAAGATATCTTTGCAATTCCTGCTTGCTACTCACTTTTCCATAGACTGCTGGCATTTTATTGTGGAATAAATATTGAATGTTGAGAATAATGGCATGCCCATCATTATGGTGGGAAGAGAGGAGGTCAAGCAAAAAAAGGAGAAGGAAATGTGTCACTAAATGAATTTTCTCATACATATGGATATTTTGCTATGTAGCATTATTTCATTTGTGTTAGAACATTTTTCCAGTTTAGCCCTATAATACTAAGTACAGTACTGCTTTCCTAATTTGGATGCCCTCTTTCTTTTTTATCACATTGGGCATTAGGTTGGGGAAGACTGGATTAAAGTATGGTAATTTGCCAAAGAAATACATTTGCCATAATCCAGATGAGATCACATTAATATGTAAGGACCACATGTATGTGTAAGCTAATTTATGTATGCCTGTTTCTGGTTAGTTCAGGAAATTTGTGTACAAGGAATGGGTTCCAAGAGGAGATAAAGAGATGAACTATCAAAGAAGCCCAAAAGGAAGATATTCAAATGACAGTATAAAGCTGTCAAATAGTAAAGAAAATGATCAAGAAAAAAAACTAACAGATCATCTGATTTATTTTACTAATATTGATCTAACATCTAAATATCTTGAGCATAACTACTGCAGATAATAGAAGTAAAGACATATCTAGCTTTCTAGGGGATTAATCTGTCCTTGAAAAATCAGTTGTGCAGTGGGAATTTTCATGGTCTGCCCTTTATTCCTGAAAAGTCAGGAACTTTCAATTGGGGGGGTGATATTCTACTGGTTCAAACTGGTTCGGTAGAACTGGTTGTTATGATTCCCAATAATTTGGAGAACTGGTAAATCGGACCCCTGGCTGGCCCACTCTTCTCTGCCTGCTCCTCTGCTCCTGCCCAGTCAATCCTTATTGCTCATGTGTGATCACTGACTACACAGTCTGTCTTCACCCAGCCACCTGCCTGCCAGCCTTTGCTGTCTGCCTTCCACCATGATCTCCTTAGGTGAGTGAGGCTCTGCAAACTCCGGTCACCTACATGCTGCTGCCGCTTTCAGGCCCAGTTGAGTCCCGACTCCTGGAGCAGACTAGGCTGCCACCACCATGTTACCACTGCCTCCCTTGTCCTTTCTGTCACCACTGCCACAAGCCCTAGTTGAATCCCAACTTCTGGGCTGGCCTAGGCTGACACTGCCATGCTGCCATTGCCCTCAGTGCTCATGGCTTAGCTAGCCTCCCCCCCAACTGTCCCTGTCTGGCTTGCTTAGCAGCCAGTGCTGCAGCTCCCATGCAGCACTCGCAGCCTAGCAAGTTTCCCCGCCACCCCACTTGCCCGGCTTTCTTAGCTGCCAGTGTCATGGTTCCATGAGGCATCCGCGGCTTACACTCTTCCCCCCCACCCCACTTGCCTGGCTTGCTTAGCTGCCAGCGCCACAGCGCCACAGCTCCATGCACACTCACGGCCAAGCAAGCTCTCCCCCAGCTGTTCCTTTCTAGCTTGCTTACCTGCCAGCGCTGTGGCTTCATGCGGCACTTGTGGCCTAGCAAGCTTCCCCCAACCCCACTTGCCTGGCTTGCTGGTGGCAGAGAGGAAGGCGAGCCAGGACTGACCTGTTGCCACTTGGGTCCCCACCAGCCTGCATCTCTCCCTGCCTGGATTATCCGCAGCTGCTGGGCTTTGTCTGCTAGGGGTGGGGGTGGACAACTAGGGAGCATGATTGTATGCCATCTGGCCTGCATCACCCCTTTGCCTGCTGTCTCTTCCCTCTGCCAGGGGCGATGCGGGTGGCATAGCCTCATGCTTCCTGGTTGCCTCCCACAACCCCCCTGCGCAGCCGCAAGCCCAGCAGCTGCAGAAAATCTGAGCAGGGGACGAGATGCAGGCTGGTGGGAAGCCATGTGGCAACGGCTCTGCCAGGGTGGGCTGGCTCACCTTTCCTGTAGCTCACCTCTCCCACAGCTGCTGGGGTGAGCGAGCTTCAGCACATGCCTCACTTGAAGTTCCCAGCTGGGCCCTTTTCTTTCCCCAAAAGAGGGAGGGGAAGAAGTCCTGACCGCGGCCCCTTTGTTGTACCCAGAAGCCTTGCCTGCTGGCTTTTCCAGGCAATTCAGGATCGGGCATGAACGGACAATTGCGCCAGTACCCCCTTGGACTCTGGGAGATTTGTCACAAGTGACACTGCCAGGTGAGCACTTTGTTGGAAGTGTGTGCGTGTTTATGTGTGTTTGTTTCAGGTGGGTCTCCTAGCTTTAGAAGGAAAGAGGGAAGGAGGAAGGGAAGGGATAGAGAGAGAGAGAAAGAGAGAGAGAGGGAAAGAGAGAGAGAAAGACAGAGAGAGATAGAGAAAAAGAGAAAGGGAAAGAGAGAGAGAAAGGGAGAGGGAAAGAGAGAGCGAGAAGAGAGAGAGAAAGTGAGAAGGAAGAGACAAGAAAGAAAAGAAAGAGAAAAGGGAAAGAAAGAGAAAGGGAGAGAGAAAGGAAGAAAAGGGATAGACAAAGGAAGGATGGAAGGAAGGGACAGAAAGAAAGAGAAAGAAAGAAAGAAAGAAAGAAAGAAAGAAAGAAAGAAAGAAAGAAAGAAAGAAAGAGAGGGAGGGAGGGAGAGAAAATGAATGAGATATATGGATGGATAGATAGATACATAGAAGGAGGGAGGGGAGGGATAGAGAAAAAAAGGAGAGGAAGGAAGGACACCAACTGGCTTCAGGAGACTCTTTGAAACAGCATAGAAATCTAGGGCTGGCCTGGAAGGGATCTTAGAGGTCATCTAGTCCAACTCCCTGCTCCAGCAGGATATCTTTACAGAATCATAGAATAGCAGTGTTAGAAGGGAGTATGTGTATATATGTGTGTGTGTGTGTGTGTGTTTGCGTACATGGCTGTCAAAACTCCAAAAACAGGTCCAGTAGTTCTGGGGAGATTAGTCATAAATTAGAACACTTGCTAAGCAACCGGCCATTAAGTGAGGACCACTTGTATTGGGTTCGCCAGTCACATGGCCACCGGACCATGACACCCAGTCACATGACCACCAAGTCATACCCAGCTGGTCACATGTCCACAAAACCATGCCCGCCCGGTCATGTGATCACCAAACCATCCATTCAGCAAGTCACGCCAACCCAGTCACATGACCACCAAGCCACACCCACAAACTGGTTGTTAAAAAGTTTGAATCCCACCCCTGCTTTCAATGCATTTTTCTAGCCTTGATTACTGCAATGGCAGTGAAAAAAATGACTTATGATTTGTACTAACAACTGTTTCAACATCCCCAGCCTCTTCCTCAAGACAAAAACATAGTCCAGCTGCCTTTTGAAAAAAACACCTTTGATACAATGGAGCAGTAAACAGAACCGGACTGGGTTAGCAATTGGGTAGGAAACTTAGGAAATGTCAGAGTTATAGATTTGGTTGTGAAGTCAAAGAAATATTCTGGAAAAAGGCAATGGCAACCCACTTGCCCGTATGAATATAGAAGGATTATGTCATGAAGTTAAGCTTGGTTTGGAGATTTAATCAGAAAGAGGGTATTCTTTATAGCAATGCACACAGTTCCCTACACTGGGGACTTTGGTTCAGTCTTAGGCTGAAGGTGCTTCAGTGCTGCCCTTTAAAATTGCTTCATCCCAGCTAGTTCTGCTCTGATCCCTTGTTTCTTACATTCTGTTCCAGGATTATTTAATTCCTACTTTAGATTTTTTTTAAATACTGGATTTATAAACTGCCTTGAACAACTTTGACTGAACATATATTTTACTTTTGGGGATAAATCTGTCCACCAATCAACATCAACAATATTGTACTTACAGTAGTTTCTTGATTATTTTACCTTATTTTATTCTGTTTAATCCTAAAATGCTCAGGTCAGTAAGTAGAATAGAAGTAGAATCACATACAGGATAAATCTTTGGGTTGCTTTAATTGTTGCAAGGAAGAAGTGAGTTCTAAAATAAATACTGACCAGTTAAATCTCTCTCTTTCCCTGTCCCTCCCTCCCTCCCTCTCTCGGATCCACTGGATCTCAGATGTCATTGTCTTACCCAGCATGACCTCATTTTTTGAGAATTATGAGAATTAAGTGAATTGTTGTCTTCAGGCTGCCAAGTCAGGGAAGGTTTTGTATTCCTCTTATCTGATTGTTGCAAAGACCCCTGCAAAACATATATTATTAATGAATAAAATGCATAGAGCTTCAAGACATACCAGAAAAGGAAATTAAAATGTTTCCTTTGTTTCCACCTATGTATTTAAAACTGGTTGAATCAGTTTACAGCTGCCCCAGGATAATAAAATAAACCAAGCATTTATTTCTTTGCTAAAGCAAGAGGTTATTAATAGATTAAAGCTGGATAACAAATCACCAAAATTTGTAATATCTGCAGTTCTCAGACCTGAAGCAGAAATAACATATACCTGTAATATATTCCGCAGTTGTAAAAATGGTTTAAAGTAATTCATAATATAGGAGAATCCAGCAAGATATAGGAACAAAACTACACAATAAAGTATATATTCAATTTGGAAAATTAATACATAAAGAAATATGTGCACAAAAATGCACAAGTACTTCTGCAACTAAGAAAAACATTAAAAAAAATCATTCATCCTAAAAACAGATGTCAGCAGGGGCTTTGTACTCCTTGTGAACAGAGCCCTGCTGTATCCTATTGGAAAGCACCTTCCATTTTAAGGGAGATCCAAGTGAAGCTGAGTTTCTTTTTTCAAAAAATGGAGATGAAGAAAAAATCTTTAATAGTTCCCACCGAGAGTTAGGACTTGTGCAGCAGATTTAAAAGGCATAAAGGTTGCCTAATCAGGGTTTTACCATAGCATAATGTGGTTTATTTATCCTCAAAGTTAACTGTTCCTAAATTTTTAGATTAGCTAAAACATTTAACTGCTTGGGTGTGTGTGTGTGGGGGGGGGGTTGGACTAGATGACCTACAAGGTCCCTTCCAACTCAGTTAATCTGTAAATCTGTAAATATGCATTGTTCTT
>JANHFN010002680.1:17057-30799 GCA_032468175.1 Toxicocalamus goodenoughensis
GGTGTGGCTTGGTGGGCATGGCTGTGGAATGATACTGTAAAATCTCCAGTCAGAGGTGGTATTTGCTGTGTCTCTGAACTACTCAAATTTTCCACTACCAGTTCTCCAGAACTGGTCAGAACCTGCTGAATACCACCTCTGAAGATCATGACACTTAGTGATGGCAATTCTACATTCCCAGTTGCCATTAAGCAAAGACTGTAAATTGCTAAGCAAAGGGCTTACAACTCCTTGTTCACTTCTCTATTGACTTTGCTTGTGGAAAGTTGGAAAATATAGTCACGTGACTGTGGCTCAGTACAACAACATAATTGTAAGTTGAGTAGCTTAATCACAATCACATGACCCCAGAGACAATACAATGGCTGGAATTCCAAGTACCAGTTGTGTGTTCCCTCGTTCAGCACCATCATAACTTTGGATAATTTTGTTTGGATGAATTGTAATGGAACCTGAGCACTTGTATATGTCAGTCCATCACAAAGATTTCTCATCCCCAGTGATACTTGTAAATTCTAAGAAAATAATACAGATCTACTATAATCTCCTGTAGTTGCATACATAAGAATGAAAAGTCATCTTAATAAATTCAAAAGTTTACTTTAAAGGATCATTGTTCAGTTTGATCACATGCATGTCTGCAAGTAAAATAGCATCAAGGATTAATTAATTAGTATTGTCCTATTCAGGTATTTTGATTCTTAGTTTCTAATTTCACTATGTTCTAATTAGCTATGCAAAGTCTTTTGCTTCTAAACCTGAATAATGCCTTTCCTTTTTGCTCTCTTCTTAAATCTGTAAATAGCTACTAATGATAATCAGTTACTGAGAGAAGATTGTGCCTCTGTGCTACGCAGTTCCTTTGTAGATTACAACCGATGTTTAGAATGCATGAAAATTACCATCTTCTCTTCTCCATAAGATATAGGTTGCTTAAGTGATTTTACAACCATTTTATTTATGATTTTGTTAAACGTTACAAAGAAAACAGAATTATTTTGTTTCTTGCACATTAAGCCAGTGCCTTTCTCAGTTTTCCACACTCCATACTATAAGGAAAATTTTAAAAATGACAACTCATGAAAACAAGATTTCTCTCTCTCGCACACACATAGATACACATTTACAAAGTCTTTCAATGTAACCCACTTTTTCAGCTTAAAACCTAAGAGAGATGCCCTTCTATTCACACAAACTCACATACCAACTTTCTAAAAGAGTAGCTGCTGTGGCTCATGCTGCTTGTTTAATTTAATTATTTATATGTATATATCAAACTTATTTGGCCACCCATTTCACAAAAAGTGGCTGGGTGGTGTACAACAAGGATACAAACCAATAAACATATTTTTAAAAATCATTATCAAAAAGATTTTAAAAAATAAGTCATATAGGACATTAGATATTAACACCCATAATTGGGGGCACCCTCAAGATCTCAATGGTCCACTGAGATCCCCAGGCCTGATAACCTAGCTAGGTCTTGAAGGACTTCCAGAAAATAAGGAGGGAAGGATCACTTTTGGGGTGGCAGAGGAGTGTTGAAAATCTCCCATAAAGTGGCACCACAGCAGCAAGGCCTGCAATTAGGAACAGCCAAGTGTAGTTCCCTGACAGATAGGACCTGTAACATGCCAGATCTGATGGGACAGGCAAACATAATCAGGTGAGATAATCCTCAAATAATCTGGTCCTATGCCATGAAAGATTTGAAAGGTCAAAACCAGGCCAATTCTATAGAAATTGGCTCCAGAAACAAACTGGAACCCGTGCAGCTCAGAGGTATAACACATGTAGTTCAAGAAACACATATAACTGCCCATGCTGTTACCTTTTTCACCAGCTAAAGTTTCCATAAATCTTTCAAGGGTAATCCCCTATATAGACTGCCTTAAAGTAATCCAATCAGGGGTTGACTAAGCCATGAGTGGCTGTGAGCAGAGTCCTCTGATCTAGGAATGGGGGCAACATGAAATATGCAAAATCCTTCCTAGCCATGACTGCCACCTGCTCCTTGAGCAAGAGTTGTGAGTCTGAGGGGATCCCCAGATTACACACTGGATTTATCTGGGACAGTGCAACCCTATCCATCCCCAAAGATAGTGTAGCCTAGAACTGGCAGGCCACAAATCCCAAAGTCACTCAATCTGGGTTTATTTGAAACTTTTTCCCAATTAGATGTTCAGCCTTCAGACACTGGGATATGTTCATAGCATTGCTTAATTCACCAGGAGCAGAGATATATAATGGGTATTGTCAGTATATTTACTCCATAGTAATGGATTAGCTCACCCAGCAATAAATTATCCTTCATTATGTTATAATATAATATTAAATAATCTATATTATTCTCATAGATAGCAATAGCAATAGCACTTAGACTTATCTATTGCTTTATAGTGTTTTACAGCCCTATCTAAGCAGTTTTACAGAGCCAACATATTTCCCCCAACAATCTGAGTCCTCATTTTACCCACCTCGGAAGGATGGAAGGCTGAGTCAACCTTGAGCCTCGTGGGATTTGAACTGCCAAATTGCAGGCAGCCAATAATCAGCAGAAGATTATGTTGATTAGGACAATGGAGAAATTTTCAAAATGTAACATTGCTCAGGCATTCTTAAAATCAGGTCAAATACACAGAAGTGTTGCTCCATCAATCAATTAGACCTTATTCCCTCAAAGACCTGGAACCACAGAGGTGAAAAGCAATAATAAGGGTAATCTAAGTCAACTCTGTGTGAATATTATGACCTGGGGAGGGCTCTGGTGAAAATCTTGTAAGTATACATAGAAGTGATGGAACCTGCTGTGTAGGCTGCTTATGTTGGCTGCTTACATTTGGTAGTATGTACAATTATTTCCTCTGAATGTTTAGTATACAATTAGAGTGCAAATATTAGCATTCCTTTCTGAAGATCTGAAAAGCAGTAATCAAAGTAGTCAACCCTAACCAGTATCTCTCAGAGTCACCTGATGGGTGACAAATAAATTTAGTAATAATAATTTGTTCTAATATGAATAATGAATAATGCTTCTGCGGCTGCTTTATCCAATTTAATTTATAATATAGAAATATTCTATGTCATGTAATATGGGTTTGTACTGCTATAATGACAGCAGTGCAACTTATTCTTCATATTATTTAGTGTAGCATAAAATAAACACAAAACAACTCATCATTTCCTCTCAGTTCATTCTATTTTGGTTTTTTCTTCCCCACTATTAAGAGTACAATTTCTTTAGCTTTTTGTCAGAGCATATTCAGTTTCACACCCCATTGCTTTCACCTGAATCCTTTTTCATCAATACCATGACAGGAATAATACTTTTATTTCATTTATTGGAAGAATAATTATATTAAAAATTATATTGTGCTGTGATTTTATAATAGCGAAATCCATGCAAATACTTGAAATAAAGACACTCTAGTAAAAGCAAACTATGCCAAGCTTATCCTTTTGTTTGTTATTGCAAGTATTACAGATTTATTTACAAACATTGATTATTTTTCCATTGAAAGATATGTGCAACATAGAACTGATCTAAAGAGTTGCTCCATAGCAGACACAAACCAACATAAATCCATTGATTTCATTCAGGTAAAGGAAAATCCATTGCAAAACCCTTTTTAAAAAAGATTTGGCTCCTAATACATTGCAGTAACAAAAAGGCTCCCAGCCAACTGCTAGCGTCAAAAATTTCTTCATTGCTTATGCCTCTGTACCAGAAAAATGGTGGAACCAGTCTATGGTAGTTGGTGAGTGGTATGACATTGATTCCTCTCTCTGGATTAACTCTCCTGTCTTTATTCTCCCATTGTTTATAGTTTGGTAGCTATGCGAGTGCAGATCTGGTCAGTGATGCGTTCCAAAATAGTTTACCACTGGTTCAGTGGGTGTGGCTTGGTGGGTGCACTTCGTGCGCACATACACACTTTGTGTGTGCCAAATGCACACTTTGCACATGCGCAGAGGCTTTCCAACACACCGCCTGCAATCCTGCACTCTCCCTGTCACTTCAGCAGCTGACATGCGGGAATCTGCTGTGCCGTGCAAAGCAGCTGCATGCACTTCAAGAGCAGGGAATAAAGGTCAGTATGGAGCCTGGCCGGGCAAGTGGGTCCAACAGCAGCTCCTCAGAGAAAACTAGTTCAATCTCCACTGATCTTCGATGCTACCAGTTCGCCAGAACTGGGCTGAACCGATAGAATATAACCACTGGATCTGGTCCATGTAAGGTTGGAGAGATACCTAGGTATCCCCCCAATGCAGTCATTTCATTGATGGAAGGTGTACAGGCAATGTGTACTGCCTCTTGAATATGAGACAGATGATTTAACAATTGTGTGCCCTTCCCAAAGAATTGTACAAGAACTCTTTAAGAAGCAAAGAAGACACAATGGTGGAAGCTTGTCAGAGGGAGATCCAACTAGGAAATAAGGAGAAATTTCCTGACAATTAGAACAATTGATCAACGGAATAACTTGTATATGCTCCATTGCTGGAGACTTTCAATAAAAGATTTGTTCAGGATCATATAAGGACTCCTGCCTTGGGCAAGGGTTAGACTAGAAGACCTCCAGGGTCCCTTCCAGCCCTATGATTCTATCACAGGTGGTCCCCAAACTTAGCAACTTTTAAGACTTGTGGAGAACTTAAAGTTGCCAGTTTGGAGAACTCTTTTCTATCAGTTCAATGCATTTCACAGCCAGGTTGCTTTCATAGTGATCCTGTTGCTATCTTAAACTGAAAAAGCATGCTAGTTAATTCTGCTAACTAACCCTAAAAAGAAGAGCTAGGTATAGCTAATTCAGGATCTCCATTTGAATATACCCTCCATTTGTTTGGCTGCTTATTTGTTTTGTTTTGTTTTGGTCTTTCACATTTTAAACTCAAAATAATCTCTGTTGCGCTGAACTGTTTTGGCAGTATCATTTAATTAGTCCTATAAACATTTTCATGAACCCAATACCTTTTTATCAGTTTCTTTCTCTTTTATTTTTTTTCACAGTTGCTTTATGTACTTACACCTCATAAATGCCAGAGTCAGTGTATTCAAAACTGCAATATTCAATCAAATTATCCCTTGATATATGTCAAAAATGTTCTAAATGGTTTTGGCCCATATTTTAATATCTTTGCTCTTCCAGATAAATGGTCTGTGAAATCTAGTAATTACAATGACTTCCCTTGCCAGATCACTGAAGTATCAGAGAAGGGTCAGCATTATAACGACAACAAATTAATCAGAAAAGTCCATCTCCAAGCACATTCTCACAATGGCTTCAATATGAAATGGCCCCCAAATGTCTCTTAATGTTCTTTTTCTGCATAGTGTTGTTCTATTTCATCATGGGATATTAAACATATTTCAGCTCATAGGACAGGCTCGGATGTGTTTGCAGATATTGAAAACAAATGTTGGAATTGGATGAGTGATAATATTGAAGCAATAACTATGTCCTAGTAGGCATACTTGTTTAATGGTTTGCATAGGGTGGTGGGGGGTTTTTTTGGTGCCAACTTTGCGATTTCTACTCCTAACATAAATTGAAGGATTTTTTTTCCCTCACTGTTGAAGTTTGGAAACAATTTTGTGTCAGTAAAGTAAATTAAGGAAAGGCATTACGTAAATTAATGGCCAAAATATTATACTGAAGAGTTCCTTTTGTTCAAATAAAAAGGAATATATAAGGCAAGCAGCAGCATGCATTTCCATAATCTTCAGCTATTTCCAAAAGTGATAAAATGTGCATTAGAAGGGGCAGAATGAATTTTTTTTGGGTGATTCTCAGAACTTTTAATTAGACAGTGAAGAATTCTGAGAAATACATAATGCCCCCAACTAAAGTTAACTTAACAAATTGCACAGTTTTATAAGCTACTAGTTCTATTTCTCTTTTTTTGAATCCATATAAATAACTCTAGTTATAAATGAGCAAGAAAAAAAAAGAGCCACTACAAAGAGAATTATTCTTCTAAATGTTACTTGCTTTCTGATTGCATTAGTACAAATAATCCAAATTGGAAGAAATTGTGGTTGTTTTCCATGGAAAATATAGCAGTTGTTATATTACCCTTAAAAGTGTAATCAGTATCTTTAAAAAATTTTTAATCTGTGTTAAATAAATACCCTTAAAAGTGTAATCAGTATCTTTTAAAAAAATTTAATCTGTGTTAAATAAATATTGGCCATGGATTATTTTCTTCCAAAGTTTTCAAACAAAAATGCCAGAAACTTCATTGCTTTGGATTTTTCCTATTTTTTTGAAGATATTTATTTAAATCTTTAATACTTGGCAAGTAGGACAAGTAAAAAGTGAGATAACAAAGAGATGTCTTGTCAGCTTCCTGCTCCTGTTAGCTTTTTGGTTGTCTGCTATAGAAATGGGGAGAAGGAGGAAAATTGTCTTCTTTTAAAATTATTATCATGCAATAATTTCTGTTCCTAAAGATGAACTTCCATTTTCTATACTACAGAGAACAAATCCTTCCGTTTGTTCCTTTAAATCATGTATACCATGTCAGTGCTAGTGGATGGAAAATAAATAATTTAAGAAGCTAGGTGAATGAAAGCTAACTGAAACGGGTTTTTTCTGTGCTTAGAAATTTTATTTGAATCCACACAAAAAGAGAAAGATAGCTAATTAATCCTCACATTTAATTGAGTAATTATTGTTTGATGCCACTTCTGATGAAATCTAAGCATTTAGAAAAAAATTTATAGTTTGGAGTGATTTCACTAATAAGTAATTAATTGAAAGGGATTGTGTTGGATTTCTAGCTTCTAGAAATGAGTCGTGGATATTTGTATTTTACATTTTTTTATCCCACCTTTATTACCTTTAAGTAACACAATGCGGCAAACATACATAATACTCCTTCCTCTTATTTTTTCCACATTTATAACCTGTGAACTTGGGCTGAGAGAGAGAGAGAGTGATTGGCCAGATAGCTGAAGCGATCCATCTGGCTTCCATGCCTGAAGTGGGACTAGAACTCACAGTCTCCTGGTTTCTTAGTCAGCACTTTAACTGCTATACCCAACCTCATCTATATAAAAAAATCTGTACTATATATATATATATTAAATATATCCTTCAATGGTGCCTTCTAAGCAGACTGTTTTTAGATTTTGAATAGAATCCTATTCCTCATCATAAGAATATCATCGTGAGGGAAAGTAATTTCCAATAGTGAATGAATGAAGGACCTCAAAAATCATGTGGTCTTTTCACACCCCATTGTACCTAAGAAATAAAATCACAGGCAAGTAAGTTGTTGTTTATATACAGCAGCTCTCCAGGGAATAAAATAAAGCTATTTATCCTATAATTATCCCAGCTTCAGCACATTGATTGGGTTATTTTTTCATAATCAGTTGTGAGAGCTTCATGAAGTTGTATGTATGAGAAATCTCTATAGTAGATGCCAAGTATATGATATTTTGCTCTTGAGATTTAGTTCCGAACATGATCGATAATAATGATTGCTGCATAGAAAATGATTGATACTTCTTTCAATTTCTCTAATATTTATTTAAAAAGCAGATTATAATAAAATTTGTAACGCCAGGCATTAATTTAAAAAATATGTTCATTATGAGGCAGAAAACAGAACATGTCCAGCATCAGACAAGGTTTATTGGTAAGATACATGGAAAAAAGTTCACAATAAGGATCATTCAATCAGCATTGGACAAATTTTTATGGCATTCATACGGTGTTCCAACACAGAATTTTCATAATAAATATGTTCAGAAAGTCTTTGCTCGGGAATTTAGTACCTTCTTGAAACTGTTGAAAGGACTGTGTTGTAGACTGGAGATAGATGATGTCATATCCATCCCCCTCTGTTCAGTTTTGACCTAGATGCCCTTTTTGATCCCTCTTTCAAACCAGTGATCCTCTTTGTCCAAAATGTGGACTTTGCTGTCTTCAAAAGAGTGGCTTTTAAATGCAGATGAACTGCTGAATCTTGTTCTGATGGGTTTGTTCTCCTATGCTATACCATGTGTTTATGAAGTGGTTGTTTTGTTTCCCCAATGTATAGATCTGCACATGGCTCACTGCATTGTACTGCATGTACCACATTGCTCAGTTTGTGTCTGGGTGTTTTATCCTTGGGGTGGACAGGTTTCTGCCTTAGTGTATTCTTGGGTTTAAAGAAAAATCAGAAAGTCCAGTTGCCTGTGGAAAAAGCATCTTTGGGGCCACCATAATCTGGATGACTGAATCTCCATAGACACTGAGTTGGAATAAACAAAAATAGTTCATGCAGCTAAAACAATGTAAAACATATTTACTGCCTGTTGTCATTAGTCAGGTTACATCTCTCATACAATATAAGCAGTGTGGGGGCCTAGTGGAGCTCTCATCTCACAATCAGGAAGCCGTGAGTTCGATCCTAGGTAGCGTCAGATATTTATCTCTGGGCACAAAGAGAAAATATCTGCTGCAAAGTCCATGTAGGCATCAGGAAAGGCATCCGGACTGTAAACGCTCAACTCCATTCAGTTGCCCCAACTCCACCCTGACATAAGAGATTACAGAGTCATTAAAAGGCAAAAAAAAATCTCTTATATGATATACAGGTAATCCTTGACTTACAACAGTTTATTTAGTGACATTCGAAGTTACAACATCCCTGAAAAGAGTGACTTACGGCTGTTTTTCATACTTATGACCATTACTGCCTCTCCATGGTCAAAATTCAGATGTTTGGCAATTGACTCATATTTATGATGGCTGCAGTATCCCAGGGCCATGTGATTACCTTTTACAATCTTCTGACAGGCAAAGTCAACAGGGAATATAGATTTGCTTAACAACCATGTTACTAATTTAATAAGTGCAGTGATTCACTTAACAGCTGTGGCAAGAAAGGTTGTAAAATGGGGCAAAACTCACTTAGCAAATACCTCACTTAGCAACAGAAATTTTGGGCTCCATTGTGGTCGTAAGTTTTAGGACTACCTATAACTTCACACAATTATAATTGCAAGCCTAACATACGGTTCGTTCTTGGGAAATCCATTATAAAAATCACACTCCAAGTTTTCCTTCATGATTTCGCAGTGTGATGTGAGAAGGAGTGGCAGACACTGCCATTTGAAAATTGGCATGGCAACTGCTTCCCTGTGACGAGATTGTATGACATTTTATTCATCTGATAATTCAAATGAATATTGAAACCTTGTGTTCTGTTCAGGGCGTGTGCCTAAAGATGTAAGAAACTATAATTTATTTCAGAATGAAGCTGTGCTGTGCTTAGAATTGCTCCACCCTCAATCTGTACCATCTGCCTAGCAGCCCCTACTCCTTCTATCCACAATCTCAGACATAATTGGAACTGGCAATTCATTTGTTAAGCAAAGCAGTTCCTAAGAACAAACTAAGCACAACTGTGCTTCTGTTCCTACTTAAACTTTGCTTTATCAACTTGCAAAAGCCATAAAGGCAAGCATTGATCATAAACTTAATTATTCATCCCTGTTGTAATTGTAAATGGTTGCTAAATGAGGCAGCGGCTAAACGAGGACTGCCTGAACTTGCATTTCAATGAGGACTTTATTGGGGTTCATGATCATGGGAAGTACAGTCAAGAATCCTGGATGGTTGTTTTTTTTTCTCCTCCAGATTTCTGGTAGAATCCAGGGACAATATCAGTTGTGTGCACAATTCCAGGCCCTCATGCAAATGCCTAATCAGGTCTGGGAAGAATGACCATCTTATCATGATAAACTCTTTTCCAGATGTCTGAAGTAATCTGGAACTGGGATCTTAAATTACAGCTTCTGCTGCTGACCTGCCTTGCGGGTGTTGCTGGTGGTGGTTGCCATGACAATATGACAAGATATATCATGAATCGAATTTTTCTCAGTCTTTCTATGCCTTTTCTGAGTTGGTTTCTTTCTTTCTTTTTTATTCCAGTGCTGGAGTTGGCAGGACTGGCTGTTTCATTGTAATAGACGCCATGCTAGAGAGAATAAAACATGAAAAGACTGTAGATATTTATGGCCATGTAACTCTAATGAGAGCCCAGAGAAATTACATGGTTCAAACAGAGGACCAATACATCTTTATCCATGATGCACTGCTTGAAGCAGTGACTTGTGGAAATACCGAAGTGCCAGCCAGAAACTTGTATGCATATATTCAGAAGCTGACACAGATAGAAGCAGGAGAGAATGTCACAGGAATGGAATTGGAATTTAAGGTATTTTGTCTCCACATTTTTATCGCGATACATTTTGCAGTGGGGAAAATCAACAGCAAAACTGTTCTGGAATTAAAGTAGCTGCTTTTATAGATTTTACTAGAAGATCTAATTTGTATCTGGTGAAATGCCACATAGAACTTGTTCTAATATGTATCTATAATAAAATGTTGTCCCATTTTTTTATTATTATTATCAGAAGCAATCCCAAAGTCTTCTTTGTCTCTTGCAGCGGCTAGCCAGCTCTAAAGCTCATACTTCAAGATTTATCAGTGCCAATCTTCCATGTAATAAATTTAAAAATCGCCTTGTTAATATTATGCCATATGAATCCACAAGGATATGTTTGCAACCTATCAGAGGAGTAGAAGGCTCTGATTATATCAATGCCAGTTTTATCGATGGATACAGGTACAGAAGCAGTTTTTGTGATGTCAAAAAGTACTAGTTACATATGTTGTAATGGTCATAAATATAGTTTTCCATTATGCAAGTGTCATTTTGGCTCTTTTCAGATTCTTATGGTAATCAGTCCAGCACTACAGTTCCTTCCCCTAACTTTCCACATTGTTTAATCTCTAACCACATTACTATTGTTTGTCTTGATAGGTCATGTCTCTTTCTCAGAGTCATAGCATAACATATGGATTTATCTGTCATTATACATTTAAATAATAATCTACAGAAGTTTCATCTAACTTAGATCACAATTCCAAAATTTTTCCTGTTAAACAGAAAGCAAGTGACTTAAGGATAAATTCATTCACCTAAGATATTATGTAGCTATTGAATATAGATCAAATGTCGTGGGTAATAAAATGCTGTCACACAAAAACACTATGTCCAGTGGTGGGATTCTAAATTTTTTACTACCGCTTCTGTGGGCGTGGCTTGGTGGGTGTGGTGTTGCTTGGTGGGTATGGCAGGGGAGGGATAATGTAAAATCCCTATTCTCTCCCCACCCCACTAACCTGCTTTCCAGCTCCTTTCTCCTGTGCGGGGCAACAAAAAAAGACCCAGACAATCAGCTGGGACTCAGGAGGCAGAGAAGAGATGGAAGCAAAGCCAGTCAGAGGTGGTATTCCAAACTATTCAAAATTTCCGCTACCAATTCTCTGAACTACTCAAAATTTCCGCTACCAGTTCTCCAGAACTAGTCAGAACCTACTGAATACCATTTCTGACTGTGTCCATTTGTCTTAGCCATCTTAAAAATATAAACTAGTCTGTTCCTTTTCCATCTTTGTGATCTGACTTCAGAATTTTTGCTGTAGTTTTTGAATCACTGAAAGAGTTATTAAAGAATTGCTTTCCAGCTATAAGTCATAGGCTCAACAGAGTGTGTGACAGTCAGCCTTCAGTGTAAAAATGGAACTGTGCCGCAAAGTGTTTCCTAAGTGCTTTTTGTGACACACAAAATTGAGCTATTAGAGTTGCATTAAATTTTAAATAAGATAAAGGCATAAATCACAATATTAAGAGAACAATTTCCTATACAAACTTCCTAAAATAAAATAGCTCTATGGTTGGATTAAATAACATTTAATATGTTTTAATATTCTTATCATTAATAATTTACAGCCATATGTTTATTAGAATAATGTTTGAGTAGAATGTTTATATGCAGCAAGAGAGCCTGCTGTCTTTTGATTGATAAATATTATTTTTTGCATTTTACATTTAGGCAACAAAAAGCCTATGTAGCTACACAGGGACCTTTGGCAGAAACAACAGAAGATTTCTGGAGAATGCTTTGGGAGCACAATTCAACCATTGTAGTCATGCTTACTAAGCTACGAGAAATGGGCAGAGTAAGTTTTTACTTCTTTATTTTTTTACATTCTAGAAAAAGAATGTCAAAAACTATGTTAATATAGGAAGAACAAGCAGTTCTCCCAGCTACTTCTATTTGGATCTATTGGTATTAATGTAGTTGGTAATTAGAAGAACCGTGGTGGCATACTGGTTAGAATGCAGTATTGCAGACTAATTCTGCCAACTGCCAAATGTTCAGTTCTGACCAACTCAAGGTTGACTCAGCTTTCCAGCCTTCCTTCCGAGGTCAGTAAAATGAGGGCCTAGATTATTGGGGGCGATACGCTGACGTCGTAAACTGCTTAGAGAGAGCTGTAAAGCATTACGAAGTGGTATGTAAGTCTGAATGCTACGTATTTCTACTGCTAATTATCACTAAGCAAAATGAAAAGCAAATGGTTAACCCCTTTTACACTTGAACAGAGTCAATGTTAGATTTGTTTGCAGGTGGAATTAGTCTCTCTCTCTCTCCCTCTATGTGTGTGTCTGTGTCTGTGTCTGTGTGCTTGCATGTCTGTGTGTGTGCGTGTGTGTGTGTAAATACAGTGTCTGCTTACTTCCACTTGCAAATAAATCCAACATTGCCTCTGCACACAAACACACATATATATATAGGTTTTCTGTGTCATTCACAGAATTGTCATCATTTATGTTTCATAAATTTCCTTTCAAAATAGCTTGCGCTTCTTCTACAGGGATATACTGTTATAAATGAAGGCAGACATTTAATTCACAAGAGAAGCTTAGTCCTTTACTCTCACAAACAGCAGTTGGGGGTGTAAACGTAGGGTCATGACTGCACTTTGTCAGTCAGGCTGACAATTAAGATTCACTTTACTGAGTGTTACTATACACAGAAAATTAGCATGTCAGGATAAAAGAATAGATCTCTTCTTATGCAGAAAGTACTTTTGATGAAAGGCACATTCAGCCACGCAGTCTAAGATAATCAATAGCATTTTATTTTTGAGACATAGCTTGATAAGGGACAAAAATAGCCAACTAGCCCGTAATAGCATAGAGCTTTCCAATCTTCCTTGGAGTGGTAAAGTAAACAGAATAGTGAGAAAAAAGGCGTTGGCAATGGGGTATCCACCAGCAGGGTAAAAATAACCAGCGTGCAATGCAAGCAAAGCCCTGATCCTTTTATGTGTGGTGTTTGACCCACTTTGCAATTTAGTATCCACAGAGTTTGATAACTGTTGAATAATATAAGAGGGGTGGGCTGCCTAGGCTTAATTGAGATCTAAAATTACAAACCTCACTCCAAATCAAAAAACCCAAAATCCTAACCTCAAACAGGTGTGATTCAACTGCATCTATGTTTATCACCTACTTCCTACTTCAGCCTGTGTTTCTTTGAAACAATTGAATTTGAATGTCCAGCCCTCCCATATGAGTTAACTAGATTCATCAGATTCATCATCAAAAAGCAGTTCTAAGCTTTGTTTGCTCTATGTAGGTATTTCCAGGAAGAATTATTTTGTAACTGTGTAACCTTCAGCCAATATTTTGCTTTCCTATAGCAATTGTATTGTGGAATTCTTTTTTTCCCCCATAAATTTTATTGATTTTTCAAAAACATAGACAAACAGAACATAAAACATAAAAGCATAAAAACATCTTTTTTTTAAAGTAGCTTGAGTCCGGATTACTTCTCTTCTTACAGACACAAATTCAAATTCATACTTCTTTTTATATAACAATTC
>JANHFN010002680.1:36770-49682 GCA_032468175.1 Toxicocalamus goodenoughensis
AGCTTTTTGCAAGCAAAGAAGCTTTTTGTATTTTTGTACAGGTAATTCTTGACTTACAACAGTTCATTTAGTGACCAAAGTTACAATGGCACTGAAAAAAGGTGACTTTTTCACACTTATGATTGTTGCAGCATCCCCACTGTCATGAGAGGCCAGGTGAGGAGAAGTGCCCCTTGACATGAGTGATGTTGAGCTGGCCATGCCCACCTAGTCACATGACCACCAAGCCACACCCACCAACTAAGCCACACCAACAGAACTGGTTGTTAAAAAAACTGAATCCCACCCCTGGATGTGACTATATTTTCTTCCCAGGAAACCAGCACGGAAATTTTCATTCATACTTAGAATTGGGTTAGTTTAAGTTTACATATTGTTTTATTATTCCAGTATTATTATTTAAATGATAATTGGAGAAGAGATGCATATTTTCATTTTATAAATCATCTAAGTTTACCAATGAATCTGATTTTAATTTATTTATTCCAAATTCTATCTTGACCATTTGTGTATGCAATTCAATCAAGCTCGCAGACCACCAAGCCCTTAACAGTTCAATCATGAGCTGCGTATGTTACATTCTCTTGCATTCTGTATATCTGAGAGCTCACAGTTGATTCCTAGGCTTTTTTTAAATTAAAAAACCATTTAATATAATGCATTCCTTTAATTGAGATAGATCAAATCTATTCCCATAATGTGAATCGATTCATTTTTCATCCAAAGTAACAGCCATTAAAACTCTAAAACTCTATTAGAAAAACAAATGGAATCTGTAACAAGATGTGAAAGATATGCACACCATATAAGTGATACAGCGCCAGATATCCTGAAACAAAGTTTTATAGCACTATTAAGGCTTCTCAATAAATGAGAATTTCAGAATTTGGAGAAAGGGCATTTCCTCTATACTTTACTCATCATCTTGTAACAGAAAATCAAAAACTCTTGATCTTGGCCTATTTTATAAAATATCAGGGTCTGTACCAGAGATGAGAAATGTCTCTTTTCACTGATACAGATGACTGCAATACGTGATTCCCATCCTCCTTTTTTTGAAAAAACATTGGGAAAAATTATATGCATGCAATTTAGTTGGATTATGGGGTGTTTTTTTCTTACTGCAAAGAATTGGACCTCTAATTCATGCAAAGCCTTTAATTCACTTAGCAGTTGTTACATTATTCTTGCCTATTAAATAACAACAGCTGTGTGGAAGCATCATCTAAAGCTATCCATTACTCCACACTCTTTATTTTGCCATTAATGACAGTGGACTTTAATGTGTACTTAACTGTCCCACAAGGTGCCATGCAGGAGACTAAGATTGCTTTATTACTACTGAATGTGGAAAAGTATGTGTAGAGAATTAAAAACAACAGTTTGGTATGTCTATTTATTCATTATGCAATTTTAGAGAAATATATACTTTTTTCAAGTTGCCTTAACTAACTTGGTCAGTCTATTTACAGTATATTTGTATATAAAGCATTTGATCTCGATCTCTTTCTATTTAGCAAAGAAAATGTAACCAGGATTCATCATGAATGCTAGATTCAGAGTAGGAAAGTGAATATTTAGCAACTTTAAAATATTAGTATCTAATTACAGAAAGTTTTATCTGTTCATCATCAACAACACTTCTGCTTTGAACATGCATCCCCACTTTTAACATTTCAGTCTTGTTTGAAATAATTTTATTACTATATTATCAAAAGCTATGGTAGCATCTTTTTCATAAACTGTAAATAAAGCCTTATTCTTTTTATTGTGAGCTATTGCTACTTCTAAGGAAGTTATCATCCAAAGCAGCAGGTGGATCAGTAGATGAGCAGAGAGGACAGAAGAAAATAACATATAATCCCTTGAAATTCTTTCAACACAGCTGCACAAATATTGCTGACGTACTTGGAGTAAATGGCTAATAACATGAACATTTGTGACTTCGTTTTGCCAGCATTCTTTCACTTCCACAGCATAAAAAGCATCACATTTAGTGTTTTATTTAGTGTATTATGCAGGAATATCTTTATTGCAGAAGAACTTGAAAAATAATCGCATCACCATAGAAAATATTGATCTTTGCTAAGTTTATTATATAAACTTTGCCTAAGTTTATTATTTATTATTATTATGAGCTTCATTTATATTGCCTACAAAATCACTGTTTTTTTGGTTTATCTAATAGGAAATTCTTGCCTTTACAGTCTAATCTTTCATCATTACATTCATTTTTAGTCTTCATTTTCATTTCTGATTTCTCAGCTGAAGTTTCCTGTATATTGAAGAGGCTTAAACTCACTAGCAAATTTCAGGGACAGAGAGAAATTGAGTAAAGCTGTATTTTGTTTCAAAAGAGAGTGGCGTGTCAGACATCAGGAACTGTAGAACTGCAATTGAGAAAAGATTGTGGAAGAAGAAATACAGTGTAAATCTCAAGGAAAATAATATGAGGGATAGAATATGCGTGTTTGTACATATACTTTGAAAAGAGATTAGAATTCTGTGTTGAGAATGCCATTACTATATTCGGATACATGGATGAACACAACTTACAGACTTGATTTTATATTTTTATTATATAAATTATATTATCTGTCAAGATAATTACAATTGTTTAAAAGAAGCTTAGATAATATATTTTCCCAATACTTCAAGAATTAGTTTATGGATACTCTATGGTATAATTTTTCTAAATTCTTACAACATGTAAACAAGCAAAAAGATTTATTACTTTGTAAAGTTTAAATATCCATTTAAATATCCTTTTGATATTTTCATAATCAAAGTTTTGATTATGCACATTTGAAATGGACAAAGTTTTATTATTACAAAAAGATTGCATCAATTGTTTCTACATATTTTTTCAGATAGAAAAAGTGATGTTGTTTACTATTTGGATACATTACTAATGGATGTATAATTTTATATCACATTAATTTTAACTGGTAATGAGGCATAGCTGCAAAATTGATATAACTGATTTTATGAGGAAATTTGCAAGTCTTGTATACTCCCTATCTTTTTCAGATCCATTTTTTAAAATGTCATCATTGCATTTCAATATCTGCTATTTCTTCCATTTATGTTTATACTAATAAATAAATCAGTACTGTTCAGTTGTCTTATTTGGCATTAATATGCTTGCAATGACACCTGACCATTAGTCTAGTCTTGATTCCTGAGGAAAAAAAAATCTCTTTGTAAAGAAGCCCTTGAGAAACTGTTATTCTAAGAGCAAAGACTACATCTTGCCTCTTCAGAGCCAAACCCAGCTTTTTCCTCCTCTCAAAGAAAGGTGAGGGGAAACTTCTTGTTAGTCCCACCCTATGTTCAACCTACCATTGGAATGCATTAGAAGTTATGTGTCTATAGAGGTTCTCAGTCATCCAGATCATGATTGTCCCAAATGTGCTTTTTCAAGAGGCAACTGGACTGTCTTTGTTTTTCCTTGAAAATGGTTCATTTCTCATCCAAGAAGCTTATTCAGCCTGATAATTCACTTCGATGAAATAAAGCAATGATTCGGTTTGCCTCATTGGAACAATTCTGGGGGTCTCTATCTTGGCCTCTTCAGGCCAGTGCTATAACTTCCAATGTCCAAAGGTGCTTTTTCAAGTGGCAACTGGAGTTTCTTTGTTTTTCCTTGAAGATGGTTCACTTCTCAGTCTGAAAAGTGCAGGTCACTTTCTGAAGTAAATTTAGCTTGCTTCTTATTTGACTTGTTATAATAGTAAAAAAAATACTTCTGTTTGCAATAATGTCACCTTTTTTTTTATTATTTATTTAATTTGTCAATCACTTACAAGATAATAGGCATAAGTATAAACATGAGTAAAAATACAGGAAATAGGTACAAATAAATGGGGACAATAGCACAGGCACAGTAGGTACGATTGTGCACTATGTTCCTTACAGACCTCTTAGGAATGGGGTGAGGTCAATAGTGGATAGTTTGAGGTTAAAGGAGTGGGGATTAGAGGATGTAACAACAGAGCCAGGTAGTGCATTCCAGGCATTGACCATTCTGTTGCTGAAGTCGTACTTTCTGCAATCGAGTTTGAATCGGTTTACATTGAGTTTGTATCTGTTGTGTGCTCTTGTATTGTTGTGGTTGAAGCTGACTGGTAGGACAATTTAATAATTTTGTGTGCTACGCTTAAGTCTAACTAGGCATCGTAGTTCAAGGTTGTCCAAGCCCAAAATCTCAAACCTGGTGATATAGGGTATTATGTTGCAAGCAGAGGAATAGAGGACTCTTCTCGTAAAATACTTCTGGACTTGCTCAATTGTATTAATGTCCGATATGCAGTGTGGATTCCAGACTGATGAGCTGTATTTGAGTATTGGTCTGGCAAAAGTTCTGTATGCTCTAGTTAGCAATTCGATATTTCCGGAGGAGAAGCTTCATAAGATTAGATTTACAACTCTTAATGCCTTTTTGGCAATGCTGTTACAGTGAGCTCTGGCACTTAGCTTATTTGATATGAGAACTCCATTGTTGGAAAGTCATTTGATATGAGAACTCCATTGTTGGAAAGCTTTAATAAGGAGTGGAAAAAATGTAATTTGGAGCTCACATATGGCCTTCAGCCTCCCTTTTGTGACCAAATCTGGGATCCATTTTAAGGCATTAGTTTGAAGGCTTTAATGAATGAAGCCTTGCAGCCAATGAAAATACCCATTTTACTCTGTAGAGATGCTGAGTCATCCAGGTCGATTTTATCAAAAGTGCTTTTTTTCCTAAAAAGTGGGTGGTGGTAGAAAGGAAGTGTTGTATTTCTTGCAGACAATTGCAAGAAATACAATCCTTCCATCCCTTTCTCCCCCCACCAGCCGTCAGAACCTATTCTTCCATCTCCCACTACCCAGTCTCAATTGTCAGTACTCTATCTCAGCCCCGCACTTTTCATCGCAACTGATGAAGATTCTTGGCTGAGAAATGAACATTTTGTTCTTCTCCCTCAAGGAAAAAAAAACAGTCCAGTTGCCTTTTGGAAGAAAAAAAAACACTTTTGAAACCCATTTTAACTCCTATAAAATTCATAAAGCTCCTTCCCAAAATGGACAGTGTCCCATCCATTTTTGGACCTCTGCATTCGTGCAAAGCAGGATACAATCAATGGGCATTGCATACTCCTGAGATTGAAGCCAACCTGACTGGACCACACTGTGAAAACTAGCTCAGAAAGGCAGATCCCAATGTCATGAGATTTTTGTACATTTTGTACATGCCTCCTGACATTAAGAAATCAATTCATGCAGACCTATTTTATCACCTTCCCCCCCAAATTAGTAGTAAGGATAGCAGCACATCGTGCTTCCTATGGAGAATGTATCTGTATAAATTGAGAAAATATTCTCAGCAGAACTTAGGATGTGGCCATCCAGTTACAATTTAACCTGATTTAATATCTGTGTTTTGTGGAGTATAACTCTCTATTTTCCTTATTAGACTAGGCTTTTGTGGGAGAATGTAAAGTATTGCATTTGTGATACTAACTGCAGCTGAAGCACTATTGAATGTCCAGACCATATTAAAAGTTATTCTACAAAGCTGTTGACATTTTGGGATATGCAGATTTAGTTAATGCTATTTGATAAACCTATAGGTGTGCATGTGCCAAAGGCCATTGAATTGCAAAAGTAATTTGAAGGCTTTAAAACTGAAGATTCAAGATTGACAGTAATGATTTAATCTAATCATGCCCAGTTCAAACTTCTGAATGGAAGTTTTTCCAATCCTCCTAACACATATGTCTTTATGCAAAAACCTGCCCAGAAAGGATCATTACATGCATATTTCACCCATTCTTTACATATGGAGTTTTGCTAGATTAAAATGGATTTCATTCCAAAAGATTAGCCACATTTATCCTCAATTTTACACTAAAGTAAGTAACTAAAATTCTGTGATAAGAAAAGTGAAATTAACCATGGTGATGTAATTATTCTGCACTTTCAATTCTGAGTGAAGTGCAACAATGACTATACCTTTTTCAACCCTTGGAAATTTTCTTCTGTCACATTCTGATTTTGTGGATTTTCCTTACAAGAATTATTCAGTCAATTTCAAGCCTCTACTTGCCATTCTAGAGTTAGGCATTGACAATAGCCTACACTATTTGCACAACATGGGTCACGAGATGGACAAAACCCTGCATAAACTTAAAGGATCAACATAAAGCAATACACCATGGTTGGGCTCATTATTCTGATTTATGCATGTGTTGCAAATAGCAACAAAACTCCTGTGAAATTGAATTGTCTTTTTTTTCTTTCAGCTGTGATAACTGAAGAATATATTGCCATTGTGAAAATAGTTTCATCTAAAGTGGAACTTTTGTATTAGCTCTGTGATGCAGTCTGTATTTCTTGGGAAAATTTAAACATAACTTCCCACCTAAAACTTGTTTACACCTAAGATTTCCTGTGAGAAGTCAGGATCAGTAAATTGGAGGAGCTACACACAACATTTTAATAGTAAAGCACTTTCTGTCATTTGTATAGTCTGTTCCAAAGGCCTTTCATTGGCCATAGTAACAGAACCCAAATCCAAATAAAGTTCATCAGATTAGATATCAAACAGAATCAGGGATGTATGCACATTGTTAATATTGCTAGTAATATAGCAATAATATGCAGTTATTTTTTTCCTGTTGCTTACAGTGCTTCATAAGTCAAAGAGTCAGGTAGAATTAAACTTCAGAATAGCTCTAGAGAATCTCATCCGAATTAATTAATCTAATCTTGGCATTTTGGGAGGTGACTATTAAAAGCTAGAAACTCATTGAATTTCAGGACCAAATTTCTCATCATCAGTGAGAAGAACAATGTTTATTTCTTATGTGCTTGTGCTAATTTACAGGCACCACAAAAGTATTTTTTTAAAAAAACCAAGTAATTAAAGATGGAGAGATTGTTACTCTGGGTTTTTGAGGTCTGAGAATTTGTCCAAAGATGATAGTACCAAGTTATCCATCAAATTCACCTAAACTATTCCTCAGAATCAGAAACACTTCTCATATTTCATTGGGCTCTACTGATTACAGAAATATAATGGCATCCTTTCCATCTACATGTTGTTGCTGAATAACGTTCTGCAGAATTTGAATAATAATGACACGAAGTGCAAGTGATCATTTTTGTGTTGCTTTTCTATTTGAGGCAAGTTATATTCACCTCTGTGTCAAGGCAATCAACTTTGGTACGAGAATGCTTTTTTTGTCCCCTTTGCCTCCAGCTTCCAATCTGCTTTATAAGAATTCCCGTTCATCACTGAGATTCTTCATTGGTTTCATTCTGCAGAAAGTACCATTTTAAGCAATTGGCATCTAGCAATAGTTTCCCTGTCCTTCTCTTGTGCACCATGCTTCAATTATAGCTTGCAGGCACACTGACACGGCATCTGCAGATTCTCCTACCATGGCTAGAAAGTGGATGCATTCAGAATGTAGAAGGTATCCAGAAGGCATGAAGGTTAATAGCAATAGTTCAATTTGTGTCATTTCTATTAAATGTCAGTTTCGATAATCTGACAATATACAAAGACAAGTCAGCACAGCAGTTGAGGCAGGTTGATCAAATCCTTTGATACATAATCTGTTCTCTTGCTGCCAATTACTATAACCATTACTTTTTTCAGGGCAATGCTACAAATTATAAAGGACTTGATGTCTTCATTTTGATAAGATCTAGTTCACATTGCTGGGTCACTTAATTGATTTTATGGAGATCAAAAATGATAGCAGCCCTGTGGATGGTTAGAAAGTGAAACATGTAAAGACAGCCCTAATTAGGCAGGTGTCCATGTCACAAAGGCCACTATTATGTACTTATGATTTACAATACTAATCAAAAGACTAGGCTATAAAGAACCACTCACTTGTGGCAAATTTGAACTGCCTCCAAGAAGCCATTTACTAAGGCTTCTGTCAGCTGGAAGAAGGAAGTTGGTATTCTTTTATATTTTTCATGATATCAAAATGCCTGAAATTGTTACCGGTAGATATATGCATGGAAATGCTTGAATAACGATGTTAATTTTACAAGGCCAGCTTAAATTATACGAGTTCGTTTTGTTTCTGTTGTCTGCCTACAAAGAAGTTTCTTCAAATCTCGGTTTACGATCCAGAATTGCAATTTCGACAATTGCTTAATAAGAATATGCTTTAGTACGTTAGACTGGCTTCACTATTATTTTCATGCTGCTTTGATAGAGAAATAGACGGTATGTAGAAAGAAAGAATTAACATGAAGACCAATTGGTAACAAAAGAATCCTTTCCATAAACATTGAAGTGTCTTGGCTAGGCCCACAGAGGAATATATTTAAAGGGACAAGGAGGAGGACATAATACTGACCCACAGACAAATATGTTTTTGTGTTTGTTGGTATTGCTTCAAAATCAAGTTTCCTCCGGTCCTCTTTCCCTGTCTGCAGATTTTGCTTTTCCAGGATTTAAATGTCAGAAACAGCCTCTCCAGGGCAGAGAATAATTTGAGAATCATACATTCTGAATGCATCCACTTTCTAGCCATGGTAGGAGAATCTGCAGATGCCGTGTCAGTGTGCCTGCAAGCTATAAAACCATCATTGTGGTTAATGAAATTGCACTCTTGTGTCACTGTGGTTTTGTTAATGGCAAAAAAAGGAGCAAAAGGCAAACTTCATCATGACTGCAGTTAGATTGCAGGAAAGCTATCTTCATTTTATTGCAGGTCACTTTCCTTGTCAATATATGATCACAAAATCTAAACAGCAAAATGTTAAACATCTTATCTTCTGCTGTACTTTCCATCTGATATGTCTGCTTTTCATTCAAGGATGGCCAGTCACGAACAGTGAGGCAATTCCAGTTTACTGACTGGCCTGAACAAGGAGTGCCAAAATCGGGAGAAGGGTTTATAGACTTCATTGGCCAAGTTCATAAAACAAAAGAGCAGTTTGGACAAGACGGGCCAATTTCGGTTCACTGTAGGTAAGAGAAAGTAACACAGATGCTAAATATTGTTTGTCTGATTAAAATGACAACAAGTTTAATGATGGTAATAACATGCCGAAATAGAAATATAGGCATGGGGAAGCAAATACGAGGTGGTTCAAATGTCATGTCAGCATTGAGCTGACAGTGTGACCTTATTCAAGCCATTATCTGACAGTTTTCATTCCTTATCTAAGAAGTATGACAATAAACAGCAAAATTGACCCTTGCAGTCCCAGGGGGCAAGAGAAAACATTTTCTTCTACTGGAATTTAACTGGAGTCCAGACAGTCATCTGTCAGTAATGCTGCTGCTAATAGTCCTACAAATCCCTGTGTGAAGCAAAAGGTTGTAGTAGCTGACAATTATTTTCTCTAGTAAGCTTAAAAAAATAATATTCATTGTTTTGTTGAATATAAACAAACAAGACAGGGAACATTTTAAAAATACAATCCTATAGAATACTTAAGAACGTGTTTTGCTCACGGACTGTTCAATGACTGTAATAAAGATTACCATAATTGTAATATTTTGTCTTTATTTAATCAATTTGCTTTATTGGATTGCAAAACTAATGTTTTAATTTGATAATCATATGTTCAGTAACAGTGCGTGCAGCCCAATGGAAAGAAATGCAAAATTTATGCAATTTAACCCCCATTTTCCAGTTCTGGCAATTCTGCAGCTTGATTCTTCCTTATGGGACTATAGAACTCTAATGTTGAGTCTTTGTGAAAACTAGGCAAGAACAAAAGTAGAAGATAAAATATTATCAGCTGTATAAAAATGGACAGAAATGGCCATAGAGATACTCAGGAACTGCAGGATAAAGATAATATCTGTCCCGGTATTTACAAAACGTATACAGCAATTCTGCACCCATAGAAAGAATGCCTGCCCCCATAATTTGTTCAAAAACATTGATTTAGGCACTGTGATATGACTTCATATCTATGTCTTCTGTACATGGAAGGAAAAGCTAATAATCCAAAGAATTGAGTCAATGGGAGGAATAAATAGCAAACTAATATGTATCAGATGTGAATAGTAGGAAGAAAATTCATTTTTTTATCCTTTCAAAAAGTACACCAGACTTATAAATCAGATACTATGATTAAAGGATTAGTTCTGTAAAACCATCTTTTGACAGAGTAAAAGATAAATACTGATCCAGTTTAGTTAACTTGAAGACATAAATTCATAATCAACATATAAATGGCAAGTTATATCACCAATGCCCCAAATGAGAAAGTGCACCACAGAGTCCCAATTTTTTTATTTCACATACATGAATGTGTCATGTTTCCAGCATGTGCGTCCTTTTTAGGATGGATCTTTGTCCAATTTGCACTCACATTTCTTCATACAGTTATGTATGAGTGTCTGTGCATATGTATCCAGGAAAAATGGCAAGAAAGAGAAAAAAGAGAACCAGCAAAAAGCTGGATGGACTCAATTGGACTCAAAGATCAATGGGTACACCGTTGCAAAATCCGAAGGATATCGTTGGGAACGGATTATACTGCAGAAATAGTAGATCACTAAAAGTAAATACATACTGATAATTCATGGCATGTAATCAGAGAGAGAAACAGAGATTAAGAAAATAATTAGCTGAAAACCTCTTATCCTAGCAAAAGTGTTCACTTTCCTAGATTATTTGTACAGTTCAAAAAAACGTATCTACAATACAACCGTTTATACACTATAATCCCCCTAATAGATTTCTTGTAAGAAAAAAGAGGAAAGAGTAATTGTAACATTTGTTCTTCATTTTATTTTAATTATTGACATTGTCTGGTTGGAAGCAAACATGGAAAAATCCTGCTTTCATTTTCTTTCCATTTAAAATAAACAGTAATAACTTGAAATCATTATTTTGATCTGAGCATTCCAAGATTTTATCCCATGAGATTGTAACGTATGTTTTCAGTTAATTAATATTTTTGCATTATTAGCCATGTTGTCATACAGTTAGGGCAAGAGTTTGATACAATAATTTGGAAGAACTATCCAACATCCAATAATGCTAATCTTTTTATAGGTACTAGAAAAAGGGCTTTCTCAAAATACTTTCAAAGCACAATCTATGTGTCATCTTTTAATTAAAAGTAGTTCTTCTTCTATCAGTAGTATTTGCAGGTGTATGGTTTAAAAAAATGATTTTCAGTTATCTCTGTTGATAAAGGTCTCCTAGTTTTCATTATCTACTCCTACTCAAAAACTGAGATTCTTCAAATAATTCAGAATTTCAATTACTATTTGGCTTAGCAGAAAATAGTCACGTTGCAAGGATGTGATTTACATGTTCAGTTCATATATGGAACTTGTACCTATAAACCATATTCCATCCAAAGTTTAGCCTTCAACTAAATTTTCCTTCCTTCCTTCCTTCCTAGTGCGGGTGTTGGAAGAACTGGAGTGTTCATAACCCTAAGCATTGTGTTGGAACGAATGAGATATGAAGGTGTTGTAGATATTTTCCAGACTGTCAAAATGTTAAGGACGCAGCGGCCAGCCATGGTACAGACAGAGGTGAGAAAAACAGTTTTCTACATACACACACATACATCTGTATATACATGAATATAGTAATGATCCAATATATATCTTTATTTGCTATTTATATTTTGTAATGTAATCCAATATAGAAGCTTACAAATATTTTCATTCTTTCATTGAAGGATGCTTTAAGCAATGAAGACTTTCCTTGAAATATAAGGCAGGATGAGAAGAAAAGAATAGCAGCACATCTTTATTTAGTTCTTCATTGGGGACTAAAAGGGTAGCAACTGGAGGTGGTTTCACTATCACCCAGTTGTTCACTGCAATTTCCCACGGTCTAGTGATTAAGATACCAGGCTAGAAAGCAGGAGACCATGAGTTCAAGTCACACCTTTGCCAAGAAAGCCAGCTGGGTCACACTCTCTCAGCCCAATTTACCTCACAGGGTTGTTGTTTTGGGAAAATGAGGATGAGAAAGGAATATTAGATGTTTATTGCTTTGAGTTGTTTGTAAAAACAATAAAGACAATATATAAATTCAATAAATAAATATGATTGAAGGTTGAATAAACTGGTGCAAATTTTCTGTATCTCCTAGCTTGAGCCCAAATATCTGCAGAGGATTGGGTCCCCTTGCATTTACATAGAGGCCCTTGTGTGATGGAAATTCATGCTTTGTCCGAATTCCTAATTATTTGGGAGGTTCTGTTCTCCCTGAAGGAGACATGGCAGGGCCCTGCATTTTTGTTTCTTATTTAAAAAGCCATAAATGTTCTGGGGTTTAAAGCCAGGTTTCCCCCTCCCCAATCCTTGCTCTCTAGACTCACCATTGCTTCCTCTTAACTCACACATTGTTTTCACAATAGCAGCCAAAAGATCCTCTCCCTTACTTTACTTTGGATTCAACAAAAATCTGTTGCTGCAGAGAAGGGGGTAGCTTAGGGCAAGAGGGAGAAGAAAAGGAGGCTGTAGAGCTAACAATTGATAAAATGAAGAAGTACCACACTGCTAAGGGATGATAATGTTTTCCTTTTCATTATCTTGTTATATATCCTAATGCCTTATGTTGTTTTGGGACAAAGATATTTATACAGTATTAATTAAAGTTATTGAGATTCTATTGGTTGGATAATTTGGAATTTTAAATATAAAGGAAAAATGTTCTGTCAATGTTAATTACAGTTAAGGATGTTACAAGCATAAAATTATTAGAAATTCTCCATACAAGATTAAATATAATATTAAGGAAAAAATACTACTGATTACATCAAAATAATTTTTGTACAGTAGTCATGAGCTAGTTATCTAGTACTGAGGTCTTCATTAAATAATTACTTCATGTGAGAGAGATGGTAGATAGATAGATAGATAGATAGATAGATAGATAGATAGATAGATAGATAGATAGATAGATAGATAGATAG
>JANHFN010002680.1:65566-85129 GCA_032468175.1 Toxicocalamus goodenoughensis
AGTTTCCTTGCCAACAAATGCTGAACTCTATTAACATCCCCACTGCCGTTTCATACACCTCATTGGTTCAGATGAATATAAATTGTATTCTGATTTCAGTGTCCACAATCATGATTAATAGAAAACAGGGCCCTGTTGAAAAGGCTAAAGATTTTAGCTGACAATCGCAGAAGACCTGGGTTGAATATGCAGATTTTCCAGCCATCAATTGATGGAGTGGAAGATAGGAAATGGACATCTTCTGGAGCTGTCTTTTGTTTTTTCAAGTACAGCAAATGAGATTATCTGCTTCTCTTTCATTCATACCCAAGCAACACACACACTTGTAGAAAAGATGGATATGCTAACACAACTGCACTCTCCATTGCCTCTTTGTGAATTGGAAATGAACAGCCATTTGTGAATGATTGAATGCTTTGGTGTGTAATCAGCCACAGCAGCCATTCGTCGCTCTCATATATTATGGTGTGACAGAAATCCTTGCTTATAAAATATATGTTAGAAAATAGACCAGGTTGCCTTGTGTGAGAGAGACAATGCAAACTTTTCTAAGTACTTTTATCCCCTTCCAAATTTTAATTTCATTAACTAACCAGCCACACAGAGGTCCTTTCGCTATTATTATTCACTCTCGGGTTTTAGCAGTATCTCGAAAATTCTTATCTCTGTTGCACAAGAGTTCTTGGAAGTGATTTTTTCCAAACAAGCACACACAGTTGAAGGCTTTCTATTAACACCTGCCGTCTTCTGGCCCGTATTTATTTAAACCCTAAGAGATGTCACACCTGTAAACAATGGAAGCAGGAATGAAGTGCAGCTTGTTCTCCAGGTGTTGGGCCAGAGATGGAGAAGAAACAAAAGAGAAGTTATTCAAACTACAACAGGATAAAAACCTTTTCCTTCTCATAAGCAGGTCCTCTTTCTGCTTCAAAGGAACTATTAACTATAGTTAAATTGAAACTTAGTAGCCTTACCAAAAATTAATGAACAAGATTTAGTATTTCTCTCTCTCTCTGCCAGACAAGCTTCTAGCTCATCTTCATCTTGAGTAAGACAAAGATGCTGCCTGGTTCCACTTGTATCGTATTCCTGTCTTACAGGATAGAATGCGTGTTTGATGGTCTCTGACAGTATGTTATTAGTATGTCCACTTTTGCTTGTTCTTGTCGACGTTGGATTTAATTGTAATTTGGATTTGCCTTTGATTTTATTGATCTGTGCCACCTGGAGTCACAATCACATGAGTTGGGCAGCCATACAATACTTCTGTATAAATAAATATTCTCAATTTTTTTACAAATAGAGAAATCAAAGGCTATGATCTTTTTTTCAACCAGCCATACTTCCTAATTCCAAAACAAATAAATACTTACCCACACCCAAAATAAACCAGCTCTGGTCCTTTCCTCTTTCCTTCAAGCCTGAGTAATGATAGTTTTAAATTTATTGAAATTAGTGTACATACTCTGAGTTTAAAATGCTGTTCTTTTAGATGAGGGGAAAAAAGAGATATGGCTACATGATAAAGCTTGTTTGTGCTGAGAAATTTTCAGGGAATGCCAGCACTTATTGCAACTGCTGTCTAATATTCGTATAGCTCTAGGCAGTCACATGGAGACAGGTTTTATTTCTTTAATATATATAAAGGTAGAGGTTTCCCCTTTCCAGTTATGTCTGACTCTAGGGGATAGTGCTCATCTGTGCTTCTTACCCAAAGAGCCAGCATTGTCTAAAGACATGTGATCATGTGGCCAGCATGTCTATATGCCAAAGGCACATGGAATGCTGTTACCTTCCCATGGAAGTGATACCTATTTAGCTACTTGTATTTTCATGCTTTCAAAAATGCCTAATAAGCCAATCTGATGCAAATAGACATAACGTAAAAATGAGCAGCTGACCTTAGCTATAAAATCAGCTAGGAGACAAGTATCACCGCAATGCAATAGAAAATAAAAATACAAACTATTTAATGCTTTGGCAAAAGAGAGAAAAGAGAGAACAATTGAAATAAGGCCATACTGGGCAACTGAAGTTCTCAAGGAGCGATTTTACTCTGAGAAAGTTGGAGGAAGGGAAGAGGAGGAGGAGGAGGAGAAATAAAAGCAATTCATAGAAAGCCTTTGGAAATGTATTTGAGTTATACCGAAGACAGTATTTTTGTTTATAACCTATAATTCAATACACTTTTAGTTATTATCACTTTGTTAATATTTTATAATAACAAGATGTCTTGGTAATAAAGATATCTTTAGAGAAGAATATTTTGAAATGAGTAGGCTTTACATAGATCTTCAGTCTCCTTAATTCTAGACAGAGAGAAAATGGTACAGTACTGTACAGTGCAGTCACTGAACCCATAATTATATTCTTGAATTCAAATGGTATATTATCTCTTGAAAATACCGGGAACAAGGAATTCAATATTGTTTTTGCTTCTAGGTACCTATTTTTATTTGATTATGCACTACATGAAAAGCAACAAAAAATAAAAAACCCTACCCACAATTTAGTAGATAACACCTAATGCTAATTTTATCCATGTCCACAATGATTGACTCTGATGTAGAATGAAGCCATCATAATAATTAGTCACAGGCAGAACATTGTCCACTCACCCATGCATGCTTCCAAGGCTTCCTTTGATTCAGGATTTGCAACATGGCAAGGGAAGAACACAGGATTAGGTGAGGGTAGTGATATTGTGGTTCAAGTCATCATTGTGCAAATGGCACAAATAACATACCATCTATCATTCACATTAGCAGCAAATGAATGTACATTGTGTGAATTGCATTGTTTCCATGATGTTATAATGACAAATGAGTTGAAATTGAACTGAATTTCATCAAGTCCATAATGACATTAGCCATTGGTCTGGTGGTTAAGATACTGGTCTAGAAGCAAAAGACAGTGATTGTTAGTCCTACCTTAGGCATGAAAGCCAACCGGGTTCTTCACCAATCACCAGGAGACTGGTGAGTTCTAGTCCTACCTGAGGCACGAAAGCTAGATGGGTGACTTTGGGCCAGTCACTCTCAATCCAACCTTACTTACAGAGTTATTGTGGAGAAAATAGGGGAAGGAAAGAGTAGGTATGTTCACTACTTTGAACTATTTATAAAGTAATAAAAGCAGGATAAAAATCTAATCAAACACCTATGAGGAGGAATTAACCTTGGCTCTCCTAAAAATTATGGCATAGAAAGGTAGTATGGATGCTTCTTATCAGAAGCATCCATACTAAGAGCTTAAGTAGCTCTTTTTGGAACAATTATGACTCCATTTTTTAAAAGTAGCACTTCCAAATCTCGAGGGCAAAAATTGATCTTGTTCCAACCCGTTAGTAACAGAGAATTTGTTATTAATTCATATATAGTGGATGGTCTAGAAAAATTTTCCTTACCCAATGGCTTCTGCATAATTCATTTGAACACAATGGCTCAGATGAGTTAATACTGAGAATGTTTGGAAACCGTTTTTTAGATATCAAGAGCTCACTTCAAAAAAACAAGAATCTAAGCCAATGATCATTATGCATTTACTTGTGTTTCAATAATATCGATTTAGTTTGATAGAATCACAACCTATTGGGAATAAATACATTTCCATATTTCTAGTAAACACACTGGAGCACTAATCCGCAATATAGGTCACCAAGTTGAAAAATGCAGTGATTACATTAATGGAATTTTTTATTTATGAAAAGAATGCAATAGCACTGAAAACCTCAGCGCACACAGTTTTTTCCACATATGGCTTCAGAACATAACTATCCCAAAGGAGATTAAATAAATGAATTTCCAAGATGTTACATAGTCAGAAATTAAGAGAAAGAAAGTGCGGAAATGAACATCAGCCACAAGGTTTGCAACATATAACAGCGTAGACATATGATGAAGCCTAAAACAATTTATCCTAAAGTGAAGGCCAGGAAATTTAATGAGCCAAATCAATGGCGATTATTTAGAGGGAAAAGAGTTGCTATGTAACCGTGTCATTGTGTTACCAACAATATGCAGAGGATACTTTGCTTATGTGAAACAGGATCTCTTCCCCCAATAAGAAATTTGAAGTCATCTTTATTTGATTTATTCACTGCTTTCCACCCAACACAGCCACTTGTCAACATGTTGAGTTTTATCACATAGGAGATATGGAGAACAGAAAGGTAAATGTGTAGAAGTTTATCATGGGCCAACTTGACAGAGAAATCAGTCAAAATTTTTATAGGTCACAGACTCATGTGTAAAAGAAAACACAAAATATATAATACAAAATTCAATATAATGGGCATGGTGAAAAAAATCTGTAATCTTGCTTTGTCTACTTTACTGTCAACAGCAAAAGAATTCTACAGGCTACAAATACAACTCTGCAAAAACAGAGGTTGGCTGGAGATCTTTATCCACCAAAAGAAGTTGCACTTTTTGTATCTCATCAGGAAGTAGGTAAGAAGGAGAAGAGCTAGTAGCTCTCTGCAAGTGTCTTTACAGAAAAGCAGAATGTAATTCCATGGTTCAGGACTCCCATCCTTACAAGGAGAAAGCCTTTCACCATCAGGGATTAAATAATATGGGTAATTACAGTGGTATGGAACAGATATACTGTATTTAGTGATGGAACAGATTTTCATCACTAAATATACCACCCCATAGAAATTTACTCACTGTAAATATAAGGATTATCATTTTTACTGACTTTGGAGGAAGGAAGGCTGAGTCAACCTTGAGCCTTGTGAGGGTCTTCAGGCTGTGGGCAGTTTGCCTGCAATACTGCACTTCAATCACTGTGCCACCAATGGTTATACAATGCAATAGTAAAGCTTCAGGTTGCCATCGTTAACTTAACAAGCCATTAAGTGAGGACCCACCCCAATCCAAACTATTCCTGGCTTGGTCCCTCACAGCCTCAAAGCTCAGAAAAGTAAGGGACTCCCTCCCCTATTTTCTCTGTAAGTCTCCTCACTCCCCTATCTCCAACCCAACTGTGTCCTTTTGGGCAGCTGCATAGCAGCACTCCTTGGCAGCGATACTGTGGCTGAAGTATAGGCTTGCTCTCAGCCAGTCCTTGAGTATTGAAGATTTGTCTTTAAATGAATCTAAACTCCAGCTCCTCTTTAGGAAAATGATGGTTTATTCAGTATATCAGCAAACAACAAATACTCTAATCAGGCAAGAATGTCTAAAAGCCAGGCAAGGTTAGCATTGGGTTTGAGTTTGCTCTCTTTCCTTTTATTACCATTAACATGAGACACACCACACCACACCCAGGCCTATATGCAGCTCTAGTTCTGGCCACGCCTAACCTATTATCTCTAAATACTATTAACCCTATAACATGTCTACATCCCTAACCTATTCCGACCCTCACTAACTGATCCCCACCTGGTTCCGCCTTCACCATGTCTTAACTTAATGCTTAATTACCACATATATGTGCCCGAATCTCCTCTAACAATATGCACCACATCAATACATGAAAAGAGCCATTTCCAGCCCTGCAATTGTTTCAGAATCCATCCTGCAGCTCACAGCTCTGCTGAGTCATTCTAAAGCAACTTTCAACACCATCAGCTAGCACATAAGCAGCAATAGAGATCTGGTGTCAGCAGAGCTAAGGTGATATTCTCCACTGCCAGCTGATTTGCTGCGAGGTGTGTTCAGAGCTGACGGGCTCCATAGCGAACTCAGAGCCTGACACTTGCAGCCTTCAAGCAGTCTTGACCAGCTGCCACCAATCCTGGACCTCAACTTCAGCCCCTTTGCTGCAAGAAATACCACTGAGAGCCACCTCAAGCCCCAAGCCACAATCAACCACCCCAAGGCTATGGTGCAAAGCCTCACTCTGGTGGTGACCATTACACTCCAATGCCCTGTTGCACTCAATGATCTTCCCCATTTCCCTCCTACTGCGAGGAGGTGTGCCTGGCCTGGCTCTATGTGAGCCAACTTCTGCCTATGCCAGCCATCTTCCCAAGGCAGGTTACACCAATCTTAAAATAATGTGCACCATTCTCAGGATGCTTTGGAAAGCTTCTGAAGCCTTCTGTAACCTAAAATAATCAGAATAGAGCCGGAAGAGCCTTGGAGGTCTTCTAGTCCAGCAGGAGAACCTCATAAGAAGGCAGCAAGAACAGTTCCCCCCTCTTCTCTAAATCATGTGTATCATTCTCATAATGCTTTGGAAGACCTCAGAAGACAGGAGCTTATGGTTTAAAGTGTGGGTGGGCTACTAAAAGGGGTGGGATTCTACTGGTTCGGCCTGGTTTGGTCAAACTGGCAGCTCTGAAGATCATCTGGGATCAAACCGGTTCACTCCAATGATCAGCTGCTGGGCGCACCCACCCACCCTAGCTCCATATTGACCTTTATTTCCTGCTTTTTGACACTCAGCTGCATCACACAGCACAGCAGATTGCCATGTGTCAGCTGTTGAAGAGACAGGGAGAGTGTAGGAGTCCAGGAGAAGGTCAGTAGGAACACCTCTGCGTGCACACAAAGCGCATATTTGCTGTGTGCATGCGCAAAGCATGCATGAGTGCACAAAGCATGCCCACTAATCTATGCCCACTGAACCAGTGGTAAACCAATTTGGATCCCACCCCTGGCTACTAAGTGCCTGAACTTTGAACATATGGCCACAGGAATGCTGCAATAGCCATAACTTTGGGGACCCAATTTTGGGGAGAGAAGTAGCAATCATTCATATTGCAACTTTAAATGGTCCCTAAAGAAATGGTCATGAAGTAAGGATCATCAGTACTTACCCTCCAACCCTGCTGATGGATCGGTGAGTTAACATCATGACAGTGGAATAGTGTCTCCACTTCACTGGCTCCAAATCTTGCTTTTTGTTGCATGATACAGTTAACAAATTTGGGAAAGGGCTGTTGCCTTTGTTTTATCTGGTTTTGTCTCATCATTAAACACCAATGGGTCAAATCCAAGATGGTTGTTGATCGGACGTGTCATCAATAAGGAGCTAGCCTTCACAGCAGTCAATTGCATTTCCTCTTTGAGGTGACAGCTCTCTTTTTCATTCTCAAGAGCTGAGCCAAGACAGTGGGGCATATTTTATTACCCCTTCTGGGATAGAAGCATGGAACAATATGTGATAAATATCCTTAGTTTTTGAGGCAATGATACACAGAAAGGACATCGAATGTAAGAAGCAATGGGGATGTAGAATCCACGTTCAGTTTTCAGAAAGTTAAAAATCTCTTTGTGGGAATTAATATCGTTCAAGGGTTACCATTCTCATGCACTTAGAAGTTTGGGAAAATCTTGCTGTCACAGATATAATGATGAATGAAGACCAGCCCAAGTAAATGCTCTGATTTATGGAGTGGCTGAGACTGTTGATCTTTGGGATATGAACCAACACAAGGCAGGCTCCATTGTGCCATTGGAATAGGGAATCATATCTCGAGTGTTATGAATGACAAACATGCCAGCCGTTTAAGGGCTTAGCCACACAGAATGGTGATTTGCTTGCTTGTGATGTATAGTACATGATGCATGGATGGTAAAATCCATGAATCATGTGCTGGTAATTGAATATGAATTGTTACATGTGAAAGGGTTACATTTAAAGACACCCCACAGAGCCTGGCACTGTTCTGGGGTGATGAATGAGAGCCACAGAGTAGGTTAAGCTAGCATTCAGGTGGAGCGCTAGTGCAATTTCTCCAGAAAAGATTTAGTTTTCCTAATTGATGTAAGAGAAACCACCAAAGTATAAATTTAATCTACAGAAAATGGATGGCAACCTATTTTAATCAAAATTAGAAGGTTAAGAAGTGACTGCTTGAAATTAATAGCTATTCTATATACTTCCCACATCAAGGAGCTGCTTGTTGAATTCTTCATTGAGATTTTGTGCAGGAGCATCTGACCTTGTTAACTTTAAGACATGTGGACTTCAAGTCCCAAAGTTCCATTGCCGGCTGGAGAATTCTGAAAGTTGAAATCTACAACTCTTAAAGTTGCCAAAATTGGACACCTCTGCGCAAAACCTTTTATTTGTAGGTATTGCAGTCCGTTAAGGAAAACATGAGAACCACAATTTGTCCTGATCTGCTTCCTGCTGACTTCTCATGTTTATTTTATTTATTTCCTACCCTTATTATTTTTATAAATAATTCAAGGTGGTCATGAACATATCTCATACTCTCTCTCTCTCTTTTGTTTTTTAATGACCCCCATAATCCCTTGCATTGGGGTGGAGGTGGGGCCAATGCGGAGTTCAGGAAGGACGCCCAGCCAGTAAACACTCAGCTCCATTCAGTTGCCCCAACTCCACCCCATTTAAAAGACAAAAAAGTAGAATTGAGTAAATAGATACCTCATACTTTATCCTCCTCCCATGTTCTCCACAACAACAACAACCCTATGAGGTGAGTTGGGCTGAGAGAAAAAGTGATAAGCCCAAAGTCACCGGGGAGCTTTCATGCCTAAAAGGGCTCTAGAACTCACAGTCTCCAGCTCTCTAGCCTGGTGCCTTAACTACCAGACCAAGCTATGTTGGTGACAAAGAGCCCTTCGCAGACTACTTGTAATGAATGCAAAAGTTTTGAAACCCTGAGAAAAAGGCTCTAGAGATTAGATTAAAGCAAAAGCAAGGGCAATAGAGTACTTTGAATCACTTCTAATAAATCAGGGTTGCAGAGCAATAGGAAGTTTCTTTGTCATTTAAAGGGCTAAGCTTTTTATTATGATGCCTGTCTGAGCCGGAGCTTAAGAAATGATTTGTGAAGTAGCTCTTTAGATTTCATTGAAATCAGGAGGACGCCTAAGTAATATCTGGAGAATCAGATTGAGGCCAAGCAAGGATAACAGGGTGTCATAAACAATGTCCATATAATCTTGCAGTCAGTGGCCATGATATAAGAAAGATGTTTTCAGAAAGCAAAGCAAAGACTGATTCTTAACAGATTGTGATTTCTTGGCTGCATGAAGCAGTGACCAGGGATGGCTGCCTGCCTATCAAAGTTGCCTTTGTGGTATGATTTAATTACCAAGAAAGCAACTCTTAGTAAGAAAGAAGGAGGAATGGCTGCCTCAAAGACATACCTCTGGATCTTGTAATGGAGATGAAATATAATCAGGTTATTATCACGGTGTACCTGTGAAGAAGAGAAATGTGTCTAGCCTAATCTTATCTCATATCTGACATAATCCCTACCACAAAATAAATTAAAACGCTTGGAATCAGCAAGGGAATCTTAATCTGTATTTTAATTTAAAATGGTTTCATCATAAACCTCCATCTACTCTGAAGATACAAGTAAATCCATATGGGATTGAGGTGCCTTCCATTGTACTATAAATTTACTCTAATCTGTTACTCTCTAATTTCCCAGCTACCTGGATATTTTGTTTTAAGATTAATTTAAAGTATCAATTGGGTTGGTTCTATCCCAAAATCATGAGAAACTACACCAAAATGTTTCACAATTGTAACATCAAATCAAAGTTATTACTGTAAGGCCAGATACAAACAAAATACAGAATAAAACAAGTATTGCATCCTTCTTATATATATGCTTATAAGAGAAAAACGATAATCCTGTTTTGAAGGAATTTCCAGCGATGGAATGTGATTTCTATTTAACACTTGCCAGGTCTCAAAAACAACTTTTCAAGTCATTTCAGTTTTGTACTACCATTTGTACAATATCCTATAGCAGGGATGTCAAACTACAGGCCCGGGGGCTGAATCCAGCCAGCAGTGTGCTTAGATCTGGCCTGTGGGCCCACCCTGGAAACAGTAAAGGTCTGGCTCATGGTGCCTCTGCCAGCAAAAACAGAGCTTGGGAAGCCACGCCCCCAGGCTCTGTTTTCAGCTGCAATGGCCTCCTGCAACCCTTTGACAATGAAAATGGAGCTCAGGGAGACTGCATATAGCCCGCCTGGGCTCAATTTTTGGCCGCGACAACCTCATGCAGCCCCCCCCAAGATCAAACACAACCCTGATGAATTTCTTTTCAATGAAATCAAGTTTGACACTGTTTTGTTCGTCGCGAGAAAGGAGAGGTACGAGACTCAGTCAAGGTTCACCTCTTTTATTCAGTAACTTCGGCTCAGCTCGTTCAGAGCCACGGCAGCCTTTTTATAGTGGCTGTTCGCGGCTCCTGGCCAATGACGGTTCCTTAAAACTCCCGCCGTCAGCTAAACCAATAAGATTAAAGCTAGTGAATACTCCAATCAGGTTGGACTACATGAGTATGCAACAGACACCATCAATGGCCCTCAATAAAATCGAGTTTGACATTCTCCTTTACCATTATTTAGGATTGGAATTACAATAATACGTTGCTTGGATTTATTTTAGTAACTACTGTATATTCTTAATTATTTTTAGACTCCATTATGCTTACTGTTTTTCTCTTACACACACACACACACATGTGGCATGTGTGTGTATGGATGTAATACTTCTTTTATTCAATATTTTGTTTGTATACGACATATAATCACTTAGAATTTCTTATAATGGATATTCATACAATGTGGCTTTAAAATACTCACCAACCATTCTTTTAAAAAAACTTTTCTCAATCACATGCTAGGTGTTTCAAGCCAATTTGGCCAGTGGAAAAGAGTTTATCATACAATCTTTCACAGTTCTGAATTCTGAACAGTTGCAACTTTTAACAGATTAAACTCTTCTATTATGAAACAGATATGGAGGAATAAAGTGAAACCAAATGCTAGGCTAAGGATTGCTTCCTTTCACACTTTACAAATCCATTTCTCTCTCTTTTGATATCTCCCTTCCCCTCGTGATCCCAATCTTCTTCTGCTTCCTTTTTCAGGGCTCAAGGAGAAGCAGGCAGTAGTGAAATTATTAAAGCTCTGGAGAGGAAGTGGACCAGATAAATATGTATCATATTTAATATGACTGTCAGTGAAGGATTGTTTTTATGTAATATCTATCATGCATAACTAAATATATCAGGAAGGAAGGAAAGAAGGAAGGAAGGAAGGAAGGAAGGAAGGAAGGAAGGAAGGAAGGAAGGAAGGAAGGTTTTTCCAAATTGGGGGATACTTCCTGTCATGCCCCTGTTGGAGTCTGAATGCAAGGAGGAAGATGAACAGCAGACAGGGAGTGGGACTGTGGCTGCGTTGGCTGTGGAGAAAACTGGGGAAAGGCAAAGCAGGGAAGAGGTAGAACAAGGGAGAGGGAGTTCAGAGGAAAACCCAGGCCCACCCCCTCTTCATCCTAGGGCATGCAGGGAGGAATGGAGAAGAGAGCAGCATGGGTTGCATGGCTTATGGGGCAGGAAAGGGCCCTAATTCCCTTCATTAGCCACATCTGGGAATGAGAGTTTAAAAGAGATGCAAGTTGAGTGTGGCATCTGCTGGGAACAAAGATGAGTTTATCTTGTGTTGAATTTGGTTATCTGCATTCCTGGCACCCTCCCAAACATGTTGAATTATTACTGTTCCTTCACGTCTCAAATTCCTTCTCTTGCCCTGCCAGACTAATTATCTCATCTTGCCTTGATTGGACTTATAGTTACAGTTTTTGTTGACCATGTTTTAGACTTGATTCTCTGTAGCCAAAGGCTGTTCCTGGAGAGTTTTTCTCCAGCCCAGAAGATAACCAGGTCATTGGGGGCAAAGTTGGAACTAATAAAGGGACTCCTACTGATTATCTGACTGTTTTGCCTTTGTGCCATGCCTCGGGTGATCACATTGGATTAAATACATCCACTATAAGTTCCTTTATGTTTTACCTACTATAATTGGGCATTGTTTGTATCTTGCAGTTCGGGGGTGATCTTTCAAATTTTCCTATGAATCCTATGACAGAAGTCAGCTGTTGGCTTAGACCAGGGGTGTCAAACACAAGGCCCGCAGGCTGGATTCAGCCCATGATGTGGTTGGATCCAGCCCATGGGGCCATTCTGGAAAATGTAAGGGGCTGACCCGCGTGGCTTCAGCCCAGTCTACCCAGTGCGAAGGGAAAACATCGGGCCAGAAGTTCGGGGACTGTCATCAAGCTGGCCACACCCACCCAGTCAGACACACCCATCCAGTTGGCCACATCCAGGGAGTGGCATCAAGCTGGCCTCACCCACCCTGTTGGCCATACCCACCCAATCAGCCATGTCTGGCCAGCCCACCCAAGAACAACTACAACCCTAATGCTACCCTCAATGAAACTAAGTTTGATACCGCTGGCTTAGACCATGGGAATGAGGGGTCTTGATAGGGTTTCTCAGGAAAGTAGCAGGTTTTTAAAAGGAGCACGTGGCATTGCCAATGGGCCATTGTGGAACTATCTGCCACCAGACAAAGGCTGAAAATAAGATGAAAAAGAAATTGAGCATGATCTGTGCTCACTTAGTACCGGACTCAAACTTCTGTTGATGATGATGACCGAATATATAATTTTCTTCCGCCTTAAGCAACTTCCATTGTTCCCATCTCATTTTAGTGGAGTTTAATGTTCTAAAAAAAAAAGGCTCAGTTCAGCGTAGCATGTTGAGATGTAGTTTTAGATGGAAAGAAAAGGGAGAGATTCCCCCAGTTAGTCCCATTCCCCTCATTTTTTTAAATCACCCCTTTTGAATTTAAATGTTTTCTCCACTACTCAAAGTACTTCCTTCAAAAAGCCCTTTTGGCTGATTTAGACAAACTATTGATTCCAAATAGCTTTATTTGCAGGACCTTGTACTGATAGAGGCTGCCATAAAACAATAAGTTAGAACACCAAAATGCCCAGGAAAAGGAAAACTAGTTCCTGAGTTCATGAAAAGCTAGATTAGAGCTACCAGATCTGGAAAGCAAAAATCCTGGTGATTAATAGGTGGCAGGAAAGGGTTTGGCATCAGGTGTTTTCATCCAGAGGGGCTTGTTCTGAATAACATTATTTCCTATGTCCAAACCAACCAAAACTCTTTTGAATTCTGGATTCCCAAAACCTAGAATAGGCATTTTGCTTTGTCCCTCCACAATATAGGAATTGAACTCATAGAAGGCAGCGTTTTGTTTTGAACACGGACCAAACACCTTTATTTTCTGCAAACCCGTGAGCAAAATGATTAGTTACAAAAAATAAATAAATTAATTAAGCAGGCTCAATTTCTCCAATCACTGACTTACCATAAGCTAAGGATGAAGCAGGTTTATTTTTGGTTGCCTCAGACAGCAGAGTTAAAACTAAATGTCTGGGAATTGCAAGGAACCAAATTTCAAGTAACCTTTAAGGGAAAAAAAATCCTAAGGCTAAAAGACTGCCTGAAAGATGGTGATGGACTCTCCTTTGTCAGAGGCATATGAGCAGAGGCTAGCTAGATGATCTTTAAGATGCAGTATTTGCAAGATTCATGTGGGCATTCTCCCTCTCTCTCTCTCTCTCCCTCTCCCCCTTCTCCCTCCCCCTCTCCCTCCTCCCCACCTCTCAAAATCCTTGCCTTCCAGTGCTAAAATACAATTCTCAGAGAATGATATTAATCATATAAAATGCTGATCCAGGAAAAGGACTGAGAAATAATAAGGTAAGAAATGCTGCAGCGGGCACTGCTGCAGCTCAGCCCAGGGGAATTTAAAATTAATATCCTTGGCAAAACTGAAAAACTAGCTTAAGGAATAAGTGAGCAGATGGCATATGTTTCGATTTCGGTAAAGCCCTGATGTGTGTAGACTGTAGCTCTAATATAATTGGTATTGTTGTTCTTTAAAAAAAAGAACAAAGGACACTTCTCAATATGTTTTCACTAGTTGCACCTTAAGGACTTCCTGCAAAGCTTAGCAATATAGCCAGGATTTAGGACAGGAAGTAGGATAAGCTGTAAATAATGTTTGTGTCTGTCAAGCATGACACTAAAGAAGAGTGACATGCAAACATTCATAATGATACATACAAATATATATTGGTAGAAAATGACAATCAAGTTCAGTTTGGAACCACTATAGAAAACTGCTGAACAAGTTTGACATTGAATAACCCTTTGTGGATGAAGCTAAAGCATTGACCAATGTACTTCAGTACCTCATTAGACAATAATATTATTATGTACAGTTAGACTGCACATCAACAAAAAACCTTATTTATAAGGGACAATAGGAACTACAGAGTGGGATTCTGTAGTTCAATGGAATTAATTTTAATTTTAAATTGATGTCTTTTTACATTTTATTTGCTTTTAGCCAAATGTCTACTTAAATACCAATATTCAGAATACAAGAAGAATAAACTATGACAGGACCACTTTAAACAGATTAAAAATGTTATACAGAAGTTTCAAAACATTATATCATTCAATTTTTGATAGAAACATGCATGTAATGTTCAAACTGCTAATGCAGACTTTGTGAGGTCCTTGATGACAGAATGAATCTTATTCATTTACAACTTTATCAATAATTTGACAGCATAGGACTGTCTAAGATATAATAATTATTTATAACAATTATGAAGCTCTCTAGAACCTTCCTAGAACCTTTCTAGAAAACTTGTTCAGTTTTTAGAATAGAACAGAGCTGGAAGGGAGCTTGGAGGTCTTCTAGTCTAGCCCCCTCAAGCAGGAGAACCTGTACTATTTCAGATAAGTGACTGTTTAGTCTCTTCTTAAAAACCTCCAGTGATGGATCACCTGCAACTTCTGAAGTTAATTGTCTTCACTGTTAGGAAGTTTCTCCTTAATTCCCGATTGCTTCTCTCTTTGATTAGTTCCCAACCATTGTTGCTTGTCCTGCGCTCTGGTGCTTTGTAGAATAATTTTATCCCCTCTTCTTTATGGCAGCCCCTCAAATACTCAAAGTTTTTAATACAATCTCTTCATATATAGATTCTCTACCAGCTTTTCCCCTATCAGAATGATAGTATGTCGCGTTATTTTTCAGACGAAAATAATTTCTGAGCAGACTGTATAACTTCCTGAGTGGCACAATCTTACTGCATCTGGTACTGTTCAATGAATTTTATGACTCATCGCAGCCATACCCAAACAAAGCCAACCCAAAAGTTTGCTGCTCGCCTAAACAGACACGGTACAAAAGAGAGTGAAAGTGGAATTCTCAGTTCAGGATGACTTTCTTGGATCTCCAGGGGCCACCCCATTCCTTGTCTTCTACAAGTGGCTTGATCATTGGAACAGAACATGGCTGGCTTCCCAGCCTCAAATGATTGGTTCATCGGTAACCAGAAGGAATTGCCAAAATAAGAAGAAGCTTGTGCACTGTTAGTGAAATGTTGTCCTTCCTACCTTACAGTTTGCAACACCCCATTCCTACTGTGTGAGAATGTGCACATTCTTATGGCAATGGATGCACTGTCAGCCCTGGTTCCTTCTGGTTCTTCTCAAGGAGTGGCATTCAGGATAAGCAAGGACCTACCTCCATCCCATTAGTTTTTCTACACTTTATCAACTACAGAAGCACGTTCTGGAAGAGAGAATGAGAATAGGTGTCTTTTTAGCTAAATAATATTTGGTAACCAACTGGAACAGGTTATCTTTATTCTTCTAGGAAAGACTCAAATCCTGAGCATACCTGACTAAATTTTAGCAGTAGTTGCAATATGTCCTTCTACCCAGTTGTCTTTTACAGCCCACTTTTGCTACTGTATAGTGAGATTAGCCTTCCAGCTCTTTACAGTTTTTATTATGACCTACACTTTTCTCTTTCTATTATTTGTCATTCTAACTCGCTTTTCAGGACTCAGGAGAGTGAGTCAAAAGTGCCAAGATGGTGAATGGAGCATTGCCAGACAAGCCCCACTTTTTGGAACATACAAGCAATATTGATACATGTTCAAAAGAAATGTGGCTTGCACTGCATTCATCACCTGCCTTTTTTGACGCCTATCCTCATCCCACAGACATCATGGAGGAAGACCAGGAAAATATTGGTGAGAGGTGAAACTTTCCAGTGCTTTCATTGGTTAACATTTCCTATTCACCTGAAAAGAGAAATTGATTATCTTACATTTGTACTAATTAATTAAAAACTTTACTATTCTTGACCTGATCTTGTATCTGTCACATAATTGTAACAGGTGATGGGGGCAGGGAAGACTCTTACTCAGATATGACTGTATCAATACATTTTTATAGACATGCTCTCTTGGATCAATTATAAAATAGATCTTATATATACCAAATGAGAATATTGACTATATTATTGCTATATTATAATTAGCACTCCTTTGATATTCAACCAGTGTTTTTCTTAACCAGAGAAATCATTCCCATTGTAAATTTTTTGTTCTTTTTTTTCCTAATTAGTCTAACAAGCAAATTCAACAGAACATGCTATCTTACCATAAGTTTGTCTATAACATTCATCAGGATCATTTTCATATGGATCTATACATAGTCCTCAAGTTACAACAGTCCATTTAGTGACCTTTTGAAATTACAATGGCACTGTGATTTATTATCATTTTTCACACTTAAGACCGTTGCAGCATCCCCATGGTCATGTGATCAAAATTCAATTGACTCATATTTATAATGGTTGCACGGTCCTAAAGTCAGAAGATCTCCTTTTGCAACCTTCTGACAAATAAAGTCAATGGGGAAGCCAGATTCACTTAAGAATCGTGTTACTAATTTATCTCCTACAGCAATTCACTTAACAATGATGGCAAGAAAGGTTGTAAAATGGGACAAAGTTCACTCCGAAAGCTCAAACTGCCGAAGGAGCTGCTGACACAGTTCTGCAGAGGAATTATTAAATTTGTCATCTGCACCTCTATAACTGTCTGGTTTCGTTCTGCAACCCAACAGGACAGACACAGACTTCAGAGGATAATTAGGACTGCAGAAAAAACAATTACTATCAACCTACCTTCAATCGAGGACCTGTATATCGCACGAGTCAAAAAAAGGGTTGTGACACCTCACATCCTGGACATAAACTGTTACAACTCCTACCCTCAAAATGACGCTATAGAGCACTGCACACTAGACACAAGAACAGTTTCTCCTGAAAGCCATCACTCTGCTAAACAAATAATTCCCACAACACTGTCCAACTATTTACCAGTCTGCACTACTATTACTATTAATCTTCTCATCACTCCTTATCACCCATCCCGTCACACTTGTGACTGTATGACTGTAACTTTGTCGCTTGTATCCTTGCGATTTATATTGACTGTTTCCTAGTATGATTCAATTGCTTATTGTACCCTATGACTATCATTAAGTGTTGTACCTTATGATTGTATCTATCATAAGTGTTGTACCTTGTCTCTTGACAAATGTATCTTTTCTTTTATGTACACTGAGAGAATTTGCACCAGGACAAATTCCTTGTGTGTCCAATCACACTCGGCTAATAAAGAATTCTATTCCATTACCAAATGGCTGACTCAACAGAAATTTGGGGGTTAATTGTACCAAGATCACAGCAGAAGGGAAGTTAGTAGGAAAACAGTTAACTTGAATTTAATTCAAACACTAGCAATTTAGTTTACTTCTTTGGGGGCAGGGATATTTATTTATTTCTTTATAATAACCCAGATGGAAAGACACTGATTGAATTACTTTTCTGATATTACCCTATTGGTTAAGTTGAATGTTCTCTGAGTTTTGAAGTTAGCAGAATTGAAGACAATTATTGATTTCACAGCAATTTGTGAGGAATTGTGGGGGAACAGTGGTGTGGGCATGGTGTTAACAGTTTCCCTAATAGTGCACAATCTGTGCTTGTGAGAGTTTTGTGTGTATATTTGTGTCTGTAGGTATGTGTGCGGGTGCACGTGTCAAGTCAGTTTTTCACTCCTGACAAGTCCCTGAAATTTTCTTTGCAAGGTTTTTTTTGGAAGTGGGTTGTCATTGCCTGTTTCCTAGGCCTGAGACAGAATGACTAGCCCAAAGTCACCCAGCTAGTTTTGTGCATAGAACTAATCATTTCCCAGAACTTGCACACCGCAGTATTTGCAGCCTCTGGATAAGTGACTGGACTTACCACATTTGGGTTGCAGGAATCCAGACAACCACTAGAATGAGTCAAAGAGCTGCAATAAAGAAAAAATAAATAAATAATGAAGTTGCTTCCCCACTAGTGACTTAAAAGCATCTTTATAACATCATCCAGTCATAATGGAAGTGGGGTGAAAGTCTGTCTTCGTTGAGGTTATGTTGGCAGAAAACATTGGATGATTCTAGAAAATGGTATAAAGTAGAGAATTAACCACAATAACACTAGCAAAGGAGGAAAAGTAAAGTTTTATGAGGAGTCAGAAGTTTTGGAATGCATCTGGATGGTGGAACTGTGGAATGAAAATAACTTTTGTGTGTATTGAGGTATAAACTTATGGAGACAATGAGTCACTCGTGGCTATTGTTGCTGGAGTCCAGAGAATTAACTATACTTAAATAAGGACATCATCAATACTTTGATCCAGACCAAGTAGTTTCCCCTAGAAAAGCAAAATAACAAGATGACTTTTAATGCCCCAACCCCCTTTATCTTATTATTTTGCTTTTCAGATTGAGAAGGAAGGAACCATTGTAAAGCAGATCTGTCGTAACCAAATTAGTCTAACCAGAAACTCTTGGAATTTCTCTTTGCATACCAAACGTGATGCTATTAATATATAATCTGACTTAAGTAGTAGACAAGGTAGGGTGATACTTTACATGGTTTCCCTAGCACCAGATTGCAGATCATCACTTGATTTTTTTAAGTGGCTAAATTTAAGAGAATTACAGCAGAGTTCAAGAAGTAAATTGACTACTCCAGATGGACTACTCCAAAGTTTCGGGTTTTATTTCATGATCACAGGATGAATCCACTAACCATCAAGAAAGTACAGGTAAAGTCTACAGTTGGATATCACAGGAAAATTCAATATAATTGCTGATTTAAAAAGATGGTTATAATTTTAGTAAATGAATGACACGCTTTCTATCCTTTTTATGACCTCCTGATTTATACTTAACTTTCTCTTTTTTTTCCACGCCTGAAATGTGACAGTAGGGTATCTTCTACATGAACAAACTTGTCCAAGTTGCAGAAAATGTGACAAATTTTACATGAATTACCTGTCCTATGCCAGATGGATAGCAAATGTGTCCTGCAGAAGACAAATGAGTCCAGTGTCACTAAAAACTATACAAGCTGTTGGAAGCAGAAGCTGTTGAAATATGCAGACCTAAATAGCCTAGTTCGGTGAGCACAGTATTTAGAAGTGCTGTATCAGTGAGAACAGCTTTTTTCAACTAAAGAGAATTGATGTCTACAATATAAAAGGTGCACTACAATAAAATAGATATTGCAAATAAAATAAATACGCAATAAATTAAATAAATACGGTTATTACACAATAAAAATAGTACAGCCTTTTATTGTATTACAATAAATTGTACTATACAGAGCTATCTCCACAAATGCAGCTATTCAACTGTTGAAAGTTTGGGACTTTTTCCCCCCAAACAAGTAATTTTTGCTTACCAAGTGCCTTGTGCAGAGACAGTTCAAAAGTTATAAGAGTGAAAAAAAACCCAAGTTAACAAACAAATTTTGCGACTTCCGGTTTTGAGGGCTTCGAAGCCAGACGGGGATTCGCAGACGGCGCAACCCCCGCCTGGGCTTTTTT
>JANHFN010002681.1:19305-39869 GCA_032468175.1 Toxicocalamus goodenoughensis
GGAAGGAAGGAAGGAAGGAAGGAAGGAAGGAAGGAAGGAAGGAAGGAAGGAAGGAAGGAAGGAAGGAAGGAAGAGCTCACTATGATTGCTCTCTAACTGATTGGGTTAGAAGAGGAGGACAGGGAAGAATATTCAAGACTTTCAGGATTCTATTATTATAGCCTATATCAATAAAGTTTTGTGTACATGGATATAATATGAAGTGCACAAAGTGAGGATTGTAATAATATATCATGGTAGAAGATAATAGAGATAATTTGGATGTATAATATGATGGAGAGATTATACTACAGGATAGTTTTAATTAGGATACATAACATGATGGGAAGGGGGAAAAAAGACCCTTGATGCAACCAGTACACAACGGCGTTGTATAATTATGAAGAGTTATGTATATTAAGGGAAAATGTCCAATAAAACTTAATAAAAAAATTAAGTACAGTTCTGGACTCCCTCTGGAGCCTGTTTCCTGACCTGGTCCATCTCAAAGGGCCGACACAGAAAAAAAAGAGAAGGAAAGAGAGAGAGAGAAAACAGGTTCCAGAATTGATCCTGGAAGAAAGAAGGCTCTCAGAACAAATAAATACGCCAACATCTGCATGGCTGCAGATTCTTCGCCTCTTAAAGGTCGAATGCTGGAAGAGAGAAGGCCAGTGTACCCTGCTGTGAATGGGGCTATGCCATGTATGGAGAGCAGGGACCAGAATATTTTGCTGTGTGTGGTGAAAATCAAGGGCAAAAAACCTGTCACTGATTTGTAACTATGACTGTTCTCTGCTCCGTTTGCTCACCTTTTGCAAAATTCCACATTATTAAGCATGACCTTTGCTGGTCTCCCGTAGATATATATTAGACAATATTAGCCATTGGCACTCTTGTCTGGTCAGAAGGATAATTATCCAATTTTATGTAGCTGTCTTAAATGGAAGGCAGATGATGCCTTAAGTCAAATTCGTTATCAAACTACCTAATAGAGTCTGCTTCTATTCATTTGATGTTTTTAAGACTTGGGTGAGGAGTGAGAAGAGATTTCTCTACCTGAGTGAAACGCAGAAAACAATGCTTTAAAATGCATTTGGTAGCTAGCAATATACATAAAAAGACCTTAAAACAAGCCACACTTTTTCAGATGCACATTGATTTTCAATAAAACCATTTGCAAACTGTTGCCCAGGCTCCTAGTAACTGCCACTACTGATTTACTGACAGTGTATCTCTTTTTAATACTATTGTATTTTTTTTAAAAAAATACTTATGCTGCAGCTAAAATCACACAAGGAAAACAACAAAAGACCCCAAATGACAAAAGAATTACTTTTCTTAACTGCTAGTGTTACTAGCAGAACAAAATAATCCATTACTATTAAGTTTATATTCCAAAACAAATGGTTTATTTTTTTTTAAAAAGAGAGATGTTCATATTGTTTTTTCACTGCAATGGCTCTTAACAGACTCGACACACAAAATTAAAAAAGGATATCTCTGAGAAAATATTTTGTGGCTCATATTTCAAGAGAATAATATTTTCTACCGCCACACAATACTTTCACTGTTACACCTCAAGTGGACTAGAAAGCTGTCATATGAACAAGGAAGTTGGGTGGATTAATTAAAACAATATATCTGCCCATAGGCTAAGATCCTGGTGACAGATCTATCTTAAGCATAGCAATTGCCTTCATTTTCCCTAACAAGCAAGAGGCTGCAATGGAAAAGTAAAAATGAACAGAATAAAATGAAGACGACAACAGGGAATGTCTATTTTAGTGATACTTATATATTAAATAAGTATGTCCACATTCAGATGAGCAAGAAAAGTAGCATTTCCAGAGCAATGAACAAAACATGAGTGGTTTATGCAAAAATCATCGTAATATACAAATCTGGCAGGTCATACAGCAATAAAAGAGGAAAGTCACTATTTTAGCAACAATAAAATATACAGCCTTATTCTTAAATTGCTACTTTAGCAACAGGATTATATTATTTCCATATAAGTTTCCATCTATCTAGCTAAAGATACTATGCTTTGGTCTAAAAACAGATGGGACAGAATCATTTCATAACATGTTGGTCCATTTTATATCACAGGCATTTGAGGGCAATTTTATCTCCATAACCCAATTCCTTCCTTCCACAGCCCAGCTCTGTTACAGTAACAAAACTAATCTGTGGTTTTAAAAAATGCCAAGGACAATGCCAAGGAAATAGGAATAGGTACAATTTCAGTATCCCTTCTCTGGCTATACCCATTTTGATTAAAAGTGCAGATACATTTCTCCACACTGATGGAGTTTGCAGAGAATCTAATATTCGTTTCTTAATCAAGTTTTGTTTCTACTTGGAAACCACTTTTAGATTTTTTGCTTGAGACAGAAAAAAAATGAAAGTTTGACTTTTAGGATTTGCTGATTAAATCAGTCTGTTGTTGTAGAAATGGCTAGTATATACAAGTATGTAGAAGTAAAAAGCCAAGACTATTTTTATTCTACTGCGGTGAAAAAAGTTGGAAGTTAATGCTTTTTTCTTCTTTTTTTCCTTATTCCACACTTCTTTTTCCATCTTTTCCCTTCCCCATTTCCCCACTACCTTTATTTTCATGTGTATTTTATATCATGAAATTTAATTTAAAAACTGTTTTTAAAATGCACATATATCTCTCATCACTGCTTTAAAGCACATAGATGAGGTTTTATGATCCACAGTGGCGCAGCAATTAGAATATAATATTGCAGGCTACTTCTGCTGACTGCTGGCTGCCAGCAGTTTGCAGTTCGATCCTCACCAGGCTCAAGATTGACTCAGCCTTCCATCCTTCCGAGGTCAGTAAAATGAGCACCCAGATTGTTGGGGGCAATGTGCTGACTGTAAAACTGCTTAGAGAGAGAGGGCTGTAAAGCAATGTGAAGCGGAATATAAGTCTTAAGCGCTATTGCTATTATCATTGTAGCTAAAACAATCATGTGTTGGTCCATTCGGGGGAAAAAATGACTATATGTCCAATCTCTTAGGAGACAATTCTACCACAACTTCAATTCTTCTACAACATGTATGTTGGAAAAGAAGGCTACGTTAGACATGTGAAATAAAAATAAAAACTTCAGGTTCTGCTCTGCCTTTAAATTATTAAAATAAGACTATAAAACAAAATACCAGCAGCATAGACAGCTTCAGAGAACAAACATTCTCTTCCATATACAAACACCATCTCCTCAAGATAATTGAAACAGCACAATCCCTGACTCGAAGGACACTACAGAACAAATATCTCTCACTTGAGGAAAAGCCACATCCCCTAGACACACACACACACACAGAGCTGCAAAAACTATGCCCTCAATTTTTCAAATCAGCTCCACCTTTAAAAAGCATTTGGTAGTCGTCTCTGGATTTCCTTTTTAGAAAGAGAGGCACAGACATGCACACACAACCAATCCTGTCTGTGCTTCTTTGCAGAACAGAAGGATTCTGGCCAGGGGCTTATCTGCCTTGTCAGATTGGCCAATCACCTGAATGGTCCAGCAACCGCTTCCAGGGGGTAGCAATAGACAAAACTTGCCCTCTGTTAATCCCTTGGCTCGTGGTCAAAGTTATTTCGGGGGAGCATTTTTCTGGCCCATTTCCCAAAAAATATTTTTTTTTTCTGTGTTAAATCACCTTGGATGTCCTGACCTTGTAGATTAATCCCAGGAGTCCACTGGTTAGTTTACAAAGGAAGTAAAACCTCTTCAGCTGAATCAAGACTTACAGGTCTCTCTAAAGCTGCGGTTTATCATGAATTCCATCAGCACACAATGGCTGTAACACTTGTCTCTTCCCTTCCCCCCCCCACCTCGCTGTAACATCCATTGTGCAATCTATACCAAAAAGAAATTTGCCAACTGATGTACTGTGCAAGAATTAGAGTTTGCAGCATAACAAACAAAGGGAGTAAGAAGATATAACAATACCTAGAAGGAGTTTTGGATGTCAAACGTTCTACGAAACTAATATTGTTCTGATTTTGTTTGTTTACATCCCACCTTTATTATTTTTATAAACAACTCAGGGTGGCAAACATATCTCCTATTCTTTCCTCCACCTATTTACCCCACAACAACAACCCTGTGAGGTAAAATGAGCTGAGAGAGAATGACTGGTCAAAAAAGACCAGGAGTGGTCAAAAATGGAAAAATTTTAGCAACGGGTTATCTGCCCAGTTGCTGGGTGGGCATGGCCATGGTGGGCGTGGCCTAGTTGGCCTCCTGCAATTAGGAGGCATTTTTCCCCTCCCCAGGGTCCGGAGGCTTTCTGGAAGCTGGAAATGGCAGCTGGAAACTGGGCTTGGCTAGTCTAGTAAAGAGAAGGACCAGGGGAGACATGATAGCGGTCTTCCAATATATTTGAGGGACTGCCACAGAGAGGAAAGGGGTCAATCTATCTTCTAAAGTGCCTGTAGGCCAGACAAGGAATAATGGATGGAAACTGAACAAGGAGAGATTTAACCTGGAAATAAGGAGAAACTTTCTGACAGTGAGAACAATTAACCAATGGAATAGATTACCTTCAGAAGTTGTGGAAGCTTCATCATTGGAAGCTTTCAAGAAGAGATTTGTCAGAAATGGTGCAGGGTCTCCTGCTTGGGCAGGGGTTGGACTAGATGACCTACAAGTTCACTTCTAACTCTGTTAATCTGAATCTTCTAATGGTGAAAACTAGCTAGTCCTTCCAAGGTCCAATTTGAGAACTTATTTTCTGGGATTATGAGTGCTTCATGAACAGCTTTTCCCAATCAAATCTATTTAACACTGTATACAAAGAAAGGCCCAACTAGTGCATTATTCTGCAGCAGAGCATCTCGGGGTCCAGCGCTGTGGACCGAGGGACAGTTCAGATGGGATCTTGCATGTCAGCTTGACATGGAAAAACTGGTCTGGCCCACCTCCTGGCTTCTGTTCTGCCAGTAAAGTAGCAAGTAGGAATCCTGTTAACTACTTTTGAGTGAGACTCTTTCCAGATGGTAGTGACAAAATGTGCCGGAATGTATTTGAGAGTTGCAGCAGCACCGTCATTTCTTGTGTTTTCTTTTTCCATCCTCAGGCACCATCTTATAGCTCTGGGCGTTGCTGTGGACATCCTGGGCTGTACAGGGTCAGTGGCTGAACGGGCTGCCACCCTCCGCAAGATCATCCAGCTAGCCGTGGAGCTATGGAGGCCAGTTGGCGACCTCTTTGCCTTCTCTGCTGTGATGAAAGCACTTCAGCTGCCACAGGTGAGGGGGTGGCGGTGGGTGGGCTTGTGTAGGAGGAAAGCCAAAGCTCAGGTTAGCCTTGTGCTATCCTAAGAAGCACCACACACAAAAGGTGGAAAAGTATAGGTTGAGTTCAGATAGTTGATCAGAAGCAGCTCACCTAAGAAAGCTAACTCTGGCTTCAGTCCCCGTGTTGCTTTTTAAAACGAAGGATGGAATGCATTGAATCTACTGAAATGTAAATATTTATATCCCTCTCTCTTTCTTTATTAAAGTAGCGCTTAAGTATCTGGCCGAGCCAGTCATTCCATTCTGAATCCCAGAGGCTTTGGAGGCAGCTCTGTTTATACTTCTCTCCTGTTTTTGAATCTGCAGATCACCCGGCTGGAGCAAACCTGGAGGCACCTGCGCCAGAGCCACACCGCAAGCGCCATCATCTATGAGAAGGAGCTGAAGCCTCTGTTGGGGAATCTGAACCGGGCTGAAGGTAGGGCCTTGCAATCATTCTGGCCGCCAACTCATCATTACAACTGCGTAGAGCTTCAGGTGCATTGCTCTATTTTCATGAGCAGCTCAGAAGTCAGCAACCTTTTTGGAAGCACCATCTTGTGCACCACGGACACCATTTTACTTAGGGCTGAGATGTAGGAACTTGTTGGGAAGTCAGTTTAGACTTCAACTGCTCCATGGTATATCATCAGGGGAGCTTCCGTGCAATATTGGAAACCCTCCTATAGATTGTAAACATTTTTATGAGCTACTTAGTAAATATATTAAATATTCATTGAACCACTTTTAAAATAATTTTACCCCTTTTAAAATTCATTTGAAGTTGCATGCGTCCATTCCCATTCCAGAAAATTCAAAACAAAAAATAATATGAGCAGAACTGGAGTTAAGGGTGGTTTGTTTTCCTTCTTGAATGCAGCATCCTGCTTTGGGAGTTTCTGCCTTTTAGAGAAGATACTTATTTCATCACTCAAAGTTTGATCTTGCAGTCACTCCTAAGAATGCCTCCAACAGAATTGTACCTGCGTCAGAGATAGCCCTAAAATGCAATTTAGGAAAGATTTATTTTATTTATGTGCAGCCTACCTTGTTTTGAGGCGACTCTGGGCAGTCTTGTTGAGAGTTCTTGGACTATTTTACTTAAGTCAGAATAGCTTTAGTGTATCTGGAAAGTCATATACACTTGTTCCAGAGTGAGCAGATTGCTATTTTAAGGTAAATAAGGGTGCTAAAGTTTATATATTCTTATTAACTGAAAATCCTTCTTACCAGGGTGTAGAGCAGGGTTCAAACTTGGCAAGTTTTAGACTTGTGGACTTCAACTCCTAGAATTTCTCCCCTAGTCATGTTAGCTCAGGAATTCTGGGAGTTGAAGTCCACAAATGTTAAACTTGCCAAGTTTGAAGGCCCTTGGCGTAGAGTGTGGTATTTTTCATAGTCAAAGATTTGGAAGGGACTGTAGAGTCCAAGCAATCCTCAGAGTAGAATTTGCTAGATATACCTCATAGATATAGCCTCTGTTTGAAGACCTCTAGAGTGAAGGAGAACTTATCACTTCATGTGACAGCTTATTCTTCTGGCTGACAGCTGACAGAGTCAAGATCTTCCTCCTGATGTCTGGCCTGAATTTCCTTCTTTGCTGTTTCAATCTAACTGCCGTTTGATTAGGGTCCATTTATGCAATGGACCAGCATTCGAAAGGCTGCCCATCATGGTACATGAATGCACTCCTCTCAGCAGGCTTTCCGAACTTTCTGACCCCAGTCTAGTAAGCAGCCAAAAGTTGGTGAGTTCTGCATCAGTCAGACTTCTCTATAGAGATTAGCATCTAAACTAATATAGGGACAACCTTGGGAAAATGTTCAAGTCACTCAGGGTCTCCTTTGGTGAGATGGGTGGCTATGTAAATTTGATTATTAATTAATAAAAAAATATGCCCTAAACTGAATTAAATCACACTTTCTCAGCTTACAGACTTTCCCCTAAAATGTTTAGAGAGTCTTCATTTAGCGACCACCATTGAGACTGATAACTCAGTTGTTAACCAAAATGGCTGCTAAGTGAAGCAAAAACTATGTTTGATTTTACTTCATCCTTCCTTGGCTTTGCAGACTGCAAAGGTCATAAATGTGAGGGTTGGTTGCAAAGCCAGTTTGGTCTAGTGGTCAAGGCATCAGGCTAGAAAGCAGACCGTAAGTTCAAGTCCTGTCCCAGCCCTGAAAGCCAGTTGGCTGACTTTGGGCCAGTCGCTTTCTCTCAGCCCAACCCACCTCACAGGGTTGTTGTGGGGAAAATAGGAGGAGGAAGGTGTCTTGGATAATTCGCTGCCTGCAGTTATTTGTCAAAATAATAAAAGTGGGCTACATTACAGCCGTAATTGTGAACAGTTGTTAAATAAGGACGACCTCTAATTCCACCTGTGATCCAGAAGGCCACGGTCTGTGCCCTACAGGGAGTTCTGTCTTGTCACCAAAGGAGGTAGCCGTTCCTCATATCCTGCCCCTTCTCAGCCTCATGGAAGGAGAGCAACTATGGGACGACAATGAGGAGACGTGTGATGTCCTCCTGCGGACGCTGGAAGCAGCTCGCTTTGTTGCCACCCACACTGGCGCTTATCGCATCAGGGCTGAGACCAGACTTCAAGGTAGGGTTGCTCTGGGCAGTGAGAGCTGGGCTTTTTCTATCTACCTTGGTTGTTCAGATTGGTTAGAGCGCATCCATTCCCCTTCCCAGTTGCCCATGCATGGAATACATGCACATGGAATCTATGCGCGTGAAGAGCAGCCCAGAAGAAAGCTGTCAGAGCACTGTTGTGGTGGACTGCACTGGGAATAGCCAGGCACAAAGCCATTCTCAGCTGCAGTAGCTCACTGAGTGAGTTCGGGCTATCCTCTCAGTCCCAGTCTACCTTGTAAGGTTGTTGTGGAGGAGCCTTAGGCATTCTGCCTTGAGCCATTAAATAAAAGCTGGGATAAGTTTCTAACCCATGAAAAGTCCACCCATCTGAAATTTGTAGCTATTTTGGTGATGGAAATATGACCCAGCGGTGATTTATTAACAGCTAATCTTGGCTAGGTAGGCTGTGCTGCACACCAGCTCTAAAAGCAGCAGCACAACTTGTACCACCTGGATGATTCTGCACTACGAGTGGCTCCAAATGTCTTGTTTTAATTCTATCCTGCTCCTACCACACTGGATAGGATTGGTGATCAGCCAGTGGATGGGTGCCTCAAGTAACGTTTTGCCCCTTAAACATTGCAAAAAGATCTTTGGCTGGGAACCCCATGGATGATAGCCAGTGGGGCTGCCTTACGCACACTCTTTATTTTCCCAGCTCGGCTGCCCAAGTTGCAAATCCCACTGTAGTGTTAAGAAAGTAAAATGCTCGGCATGCAGTATGATTTATTAGAAGTGTGCAGCAGTCAGATCCAAAGTGGGCAGTCTTACTGTACCGGCTGGCTGCTCCATAAAGGACTCGCCTTTTCCTGGGTTTGTAGTGGCGTCGCTCAGGAAAATGCCCGATTGGGTTCAGGTGGTGGGTGACACAGTCACATCCTTTCACGCCCCCTTGACTTGGATGTGTTTTCTCAAGCCTGAACAGCTGCAGCACAAATGCCAAAAAAGGCGTGGCTTCTTAAACCACAGAGAGGTGTGGCAACAGTGCTCATACCAGAAGGGAAGCACCTTTGCTTAGTTCATATCTGAATACTGCACACCTTCCTGAGTCACTTTTCAATCTTTGCCAAGCAAAACTAGGGTCTCAAGCAAAGGCTTTCTGGGAGTTTATCTTTGTGCCACCTTAAAACAGTGCACCATAATGGCAGTTCCATGACATACCAAGCCATAAACTAGATTTTATGGCTGGCCAGATGTAAACTTTAAAAACATACATTCTTCAACTCTTGATTAGAATTTCATGAGATGGTTGATTTTAATTTTGCAGTTGCTTTATTATTAAAAATGAGGCATCTAGTGGCATAGTACCTGTGGGTACTACATTCCTAATCTCTAAATTAAGTCATTTTATAGCTTATCTTGGTGTTTAAACCCAGCCTTGTTGTGGTGGTCGTTATGTTATTCTCGAGTAAAAGAATTCTGTTATACAGATAGTTCTCAACGTATGATTAGTCACTTAATGACCGAAGTTATAAGGGACCTGAAAAGTTAATTTATAACCTGTCCTCAAAGTTACAACTGCCCCGCCATCTCCAGAGTCATGTGATCACATTTCAGGTGCTTGACAACTGGCTTGCTTACTGGACAAGCTGGATTTGGACTTACAACCCATGATTCACTTAACAACCATTGTGACCTATTTAATGACTGTCATAAAATCGAGTCTGATCATATGATGACTCGACTTATAACCACCACAACCTATGACCCAAATTCTGGGCTTAGCTGTCCCAAACACCAGGTCTGACTGTACTCACATTGGCTATACTCATCCTTTCTGTTCAGTCTTATTCTGAATCTGGTATGTGTGGCTTTCACTTCCCACTGGTGGGTGATGCAGATAAGAAGAGAGTTAGCTAATATCAGGATGGGCACTCTGTGTAGTACTGATTTGAGGTTACGGAATTCAGCTGACGTTTCTTTTTTACATCCTTTCCTCCACTCAGAATTCAAGAGCACTCCAGAACTCCTGGAAGTATTTCAGACGGAGTTCTCCCTTCGGTTATTCTGGGGCAGTAAAGGAGCGCAGGCGGAACAGGGTGAACGATACAGGAAGTTTGAACGGATCTTGACGGTGCTTTCTCAGAAACTAGAGTGAACTCATGGGAGAAGCATTTCCCCCGCCAGGCCAGCTGGAATGCAAGGCAAGGGTGGCAAAGATGTTTAGTAAGCAGTAAAGCGTCACCCAGTGTCAGGATAAGATGCTGACTGGGCTGAACTTCGAAGGCCCTCCAAGGAATGAATGAGCAGGAGGAATTCCTCCTCTGTGGTAGACATTCCTTCTGGATCAAGGGGGCTTTGGAAAAAAGCCATCTGGAAACTTTTTTAACCTATGCAAAGGAGCCAGCCTGCAATAAAGAAAGTAGCGGACGGTTTTTAATGTTTGTGCTATAAAAATAACTTTGCTCTCTGCCTATTCTTGCCGGATTTAGAAATTTCACAGCATTGGTTTTACAGACCCCAAAACCAGAAAAATAACAGCTTCCAGGATTGTTATCTGCACCCAAAAGTTTAAATGCATTCATATCCAAGTTAGAAGAGTCCAAGAATCCATCCTGAATAGAAAAGCAAGCTTCCTCACATGGAATACTTCTCCTGCTTTTGCAGTTACGAGTCCATTATGCAGAGTTGAATTCTGCAAATAATATTCATTCCTTTTTCGAAGTATGATTCATGTATTACACGGAAAGAAAGTTGCCATCAGTCTTTCCAATTTTCTCCCCTTCAACTTGGAACAGTACTTGAGAAAAGTACTTTTATTGACAGAGGTTGTCTTAAGAAGGGTTTTCTCCCTGACCTACACAAGACCTTGAGAGTAGCTCAAGCAGGGAGAAAGCTTTTATGTATCCCCTTTTAATATAATACCAGCGGAGGTCCATAAAAGGTTTCTCCCAGCATCCAAAGTCAGACATTGAAGAATTAGGCACAACAAAGGAAAGACTTCCAACAAAATTCACAGGGGAATCCTGTTTTCTCCTGTGATCCAGAGACAGCCACCAACTTGGATAACTTTAATGAAGAAGCATGAGGTTACTGCATCGTATCATCTTTTGCTTTGTTTTTTGCTGAGGAACATGTAACAGAAAAGTATTGCTACTATTGTGGATCATTCTACTTGGCCACAATGGGAAGAGAATACAATGTTAGAGGAGTCTTTGGTCTGATGCAGTGCAGTTCTTAGGTTTTTATTTGACCAGCAGATGCTAGCAGCTACTTCCATAGTAAGGCATTTCCCCCCCCCCAATCCAAGTGGACAGTACTCAGGTCCCTCTCCAGATCTACAAACAACACTTGCACAGAAGCACTGCCTGGTTAAGCACAAGTGTGAATATTCCCCCAACTGATCTACCAGCAGGTCCAGTGTCAGAGGACAAACCTGTTTTCTCCTTCCCCTCCCACCCACTGCACCCACTATGGGCTGTTCTATGGATAGGCAAGCAGCAGCAAGCAGGAACCGTTGGCTGCCTTGGCTTCCTGTGGCATTTGCCTCCTGCGTTTTCCTCCAGCTCCCCCCGTTTGGTGTGGTGATGAACTGGACCTTCCTTTAGCTCCCAAACAGTGATGTGAATGCTGCAGATGTTAAGAAGTCCATGCTTGGAGGTCAGAGGGACAAAAGGGCAACTGCACAGGCATCCACTAATTAATTTCCCCTCTGCTATTTACATAAAGTGTAAAAGGCACCCAGAAATACATTCTGCATCTCAAGAGAGAAGGGAGGGGCAAATTTTGGCCCCTTCCTTCCAAGGCTGGAGGGATAAGAGCTGAGGCCATGTTACAGGTTTTATGGGAACATGTCAAGCTGAATGGTAAAATAAAACTGGTTGCTGTATAAAACTACTAAGAATACATCAGAGTGTTCTTTAAAACAAACAGGGACAGGAGAGGAGGAGGCCAGAGCCAACTGCTTTCGCCTCCCATGGGGGTGAAACAAACCCAAAGACTCTGGCACAGGCACTTGGGAATGGCTGACAGAGCCAGGCTAATCAAATCCAAGAAAACTATAAAGTGCATTTCAAGGAAAGAATAGAGAGATGTTGGCCTGGCGCCTTCAGCCTGCCCTCAGACAAGGCGGCTATGGTGACACTGGCATCTAATTGAAGTAGCACTGGGAGTGACTGGTGTGCCCAGCATCTGTTTTCCCCCTCTGCTTCTGGTCAAACAACAGGCATAGCAGCAATCTTAAGGATACACATTCCAGGCTTCTAATCCAACCCGGTGTCTTCCTTGAATATGGACGCACAGACACACAGACACACACACACATCCCAAGTCCCCAAGCACCCACAATCCCCTTGAGGCTTGGACAGTCTACTGAACGCAGCATTAAAAGCAGAAGCTTTGCTCTGGACAGAGCCCTTTGTTGTTCTGGCCAACCTGACAAAAGAGAGGAGGGACAGCCAGCTCTGCCCTTGAAATAGGAACCACATCTTTTCTGCTATTGCAGCCACATTTCATCTGATGGGGCAACTACCACAGTCCAGAGCCATGAATTCAGGAATCTTCCTGTATGCAAAATTTGCACATTTTTATCTACTTTGGCTGAAGGGTATTTCCTTTGGAATATTTTGTTACTCTGCCATGAAGATAATGGAGGAAAGGAGGAGCAATTACTAGCTGGAAGTCAAACCCCCCCTTGTACTCCCATCCGAGGCCTTGCTTTCAGCTGGCTACAGCCATCGTTTTGTTATTCTGCTAGTCAGTTCTTGTCTTGCAGTAGTGATTTGGTGCAAATTCCTTCTTTTACCATCTCACCCAGAGCAAACATCATGGAGCTGTTTCCAGGCAACTGAAACTCCACCTCTCTTCCACTCAGACACTGATGTTGGTGCAGCTCTTGGAACTTGGCTGCCAGTCCCCTACTCAGTTTACACTCAGTCGCAAATAGGAGGTAGGGACGTAACCCTCGCCCCCTTTGCTCCGCCTTCGTACACGTGTCCATCCGTCCCCTTTGTCTTCCTCCATCAAGTTGAGCTCTTCGCCTTCCTGAATGGAGATAGTGCCCTCACTGGAACCTTTGGGAAGCAGAAAAAAGAAAAAAGAGCAAGGGCACTGATTAGATTGTTAGAGGAGGCCAAGAATATCTGTGAGGCAAAACTGTTCAGACCATCAGAGTAGGCAGCAGTTGCCAGGGCAGAATTGGGAGGGTGGATGGGTGAATGACGTACCAAGGCTTTAAAGCAGGATGTGAACCAGACTAAGGAGCTGCAGAGCCCTTCATAGAGGAAGCAATGCTTTTTGTCCAATTCAAAATTTCAGGCCTTGATATTTTTTTTAACTCAAAACTGTTTCCCTGCTGCTGGCAGTTTACTGAGCTGTTTATTATAATGGCCGAAAAAAATTACATTAGCAAAGATGCTGAGGAGGAGGATCAAATGAATACTGTGCCCTGTATTATTATTAATTATTATTATTGTTGTTGTTGACTTAACACTCGCCTTTGTGGCCTTTACTGCTATCACCATCATGGCCCAAGAGTGGAACAAAAGAGACACACTTCGAGGCTACTCCCTCCATAGCACTACTGTTAAGACTAGGAGAAAGCAATTGCTCTTTAGAGGAAAAGGACTGTTGACCTACTAAAAGGCATGGCATGGTGCAAATAACACATACACACAGCAAAAAACAACAACCCCAAACCCATATAATTGTGTCTTCTGAAGATGCAAGCTTTCCTTATTAGGTATTTTGAAAAGCAGGTTCCTAATCCTTTGTGGTTAAAAACAGTACAATTAAAAAATAGTCTGGGCAAGACTAGTGCATAGCTTTGGGTTATTTCATGCTGAAGTTTGGACAATGCAGTTGTGACTGCTTTTCTGAACAGAAGTCTGCTTACCATTAAGCTCCCATAAAAGTGAGATATGTACATGGCTAAGAATGTCAGCCAGAATGATTACCTCACATCTTGAGTGAAAGGTTGGGATTTAAAAAACCCAAATATCTTTTCTTTTTAAAACACATTTCTGCTCAGAGTTGGTTGGACTCAGGCAGTATCTAAATCTAATTAATTAAATCAATGCCAAATTATTTTATATAAGTAATTGGAACTGCAGATTTTAAAATCTATTTTGGGTACAGAACCAATCATGCGTGGGGATGTGGGGGGGGGAGAGGAATGCAGGATTAAGAAATAATGCTAGGAGAGGCAGAAAGAGAGTAAAAGCCTAAAAGTGACAGATCTAAACTCCTTCCCCAAGACAAGCCAAATTGCAGGCATGAAGAATAAATACATAATTCTACTGGGTGTATTTCACAAGACAGTCCTTTAAGCTGGTGAAATAGGAAGGGTTTGCCTCTGGTCTCAGCTATTCCACACAAACACAGCAACTGGAGAAGCTTGCCAAGATGCTACCTTCAAATTGATACATGGCCACACAGGTTCCAATGGGCGATGCCAATTCCTCCTCAAAGTCCTCATCGAACTCTGTGTAAATGGGTTGGTTGAGTGTGTCCTGGCTCTCGTTAGAATGAGTAGTAGTGTCAGGGCTAGAAGGAGAAAAGCGAATATTGAGTATGTTGTATTACAAGTTGCAGGAGGGAGGGTATAGGCAAAAGCTAATCTGATGCCATCATAATGAAGATAAAATATTACTTCTTGTAAGAAAGCTTCAACTGGCCTTCCTGATGGGACTATCAATCTCATTTTTTTTCTTGATATCACTCGTGAATAGATGCACTTTAGGGATTAACAGGACAAGTCAACTCTGGTTCAGAAGAGGGGACAATATCTTATGCTATCTCCTGGTAATGGATATGCTAGGGGTTGTTTTATGTGCAGGCTCATCAGAGACATTTTATGCTTGCGCTTACCTGTCTTTTTCATGGGAGCAGTTGTTGTTGTTCAGGGCAGTGGCAGGATCCAAGTGGCGGTTATAGTGGGTAACTGTGTCAGGGCGGTTGCTCAGCATCCTACTCTCGGCATCTGCCAGCCAAGCCTATAGAGAGGCCAAAAGGTGAGCATGGATCATTATGGCTTCCTTGAAGAGGATCTGTCTCTCTGCCAGAAATGGGGCCTCAACCACGTGAACATGGCTCTGCTAATGTAACTCCAAAAGGCAGAACACTGGCTGATGGGTTGCCAAGCCGTGATGCTCTAAAGAAGGCATACAGGCTCTTCCCCAGGGTTTACTACATCCTTGTTCTGACCAGGCTTTTGTCAAGCACCATCCAGGGCAACATGACCTTATGAAGAGTACCAAGCTCCTCATGGCCATTGCTGAACACAACTTAAGGGAAATCTCCTGCAAACAAATGGCACTTGAGAAGCTTTAGTTACTGCTCTGAGCAGGTAACATGAAGCCAATGTGAGCTAAGAAGTTAGAGCTAAAATTCAGCAATAACTGGCAATCTCAAGCAAGCAGAGAAATCGCCTACTGAGAGATCCCTCAGACCCGTGCAGAATGACAAAAGAATCACCATAGAAGCTCTAGGTCCTTAATAAAGGCTTGACCCCACACTCCTCTGGAACCAGCCCAATTCAAAGTCTCCTATTAACTATGATTCAGAAAGCCAAACTTCTGCTTCTGCCATCCTTTGCTCAATCTACAATTCAATGTTAACTACGGTCCTATTCAAACAGGTTACTTGTAATGCAGTAGGAACACGAGACACTTTCCAAAATCTTGGGAATCTTGTTCTCAGAAACCCTCTAAAACAGGGGTAGTCAACCTTTTTATACGTACCGCCCACTTTTGTATCTCTGTTAGTAGTAAAATTTTCTCTAACCACCCACCGGTCCCACAGTAATGGTGATTTATAAAGTAGGGGACAAAACTCCTACCGCCTACCCTGAAAGCTGGAAGGCCCACGAGTGGGCGGTAGGGACCAGGTTGACTACCACTGGTCTAAAAGTTGCACTTGGATGGTATTTTCAAGTTAGTGAAATGAAAAATCATTCTGAATGTAATCAGATGCACGGCCTCCCCCTTCTAAGTCCTTACTTCACATTTCTGAATCTCTAGACGCAACCTTTCAATATTGCCCAGTGTCTCCGAGATCTTTGGCTCCAAGCTATTGGGGTCTCCCATCTGTGGTGTCTTTTGGTAAACATCCTTCATCTTATTTAAGGCATCCCTGAAACAAGGAAGAGAGCAAAAATGATTATTGAGAGAAGTTACTGGCAATCAAAACTCAAAATATTTGGAACAAAGCAAGCCTTCATTAATAAATTAGTATTATAAACAGTTAATGAAATATTGCTGATTGCCTTGTTAACTTGATTTGCCCAACACCACCAGACGTGGTCTGTCTAACCTTCCCCTACCCACAGTTCAATATATATGTATATTTTGCTATACAGGTAGCTGACTGTTTCTACCATTCAAGAACCTTTCTATACTTTAAACATACTGATCGAGGTTTTGTAAACTTGAGTACATTTTTTTACTTTCATTATGAGTTATCCTAAATGTTAAAAGCTGTACCAATTAAAAGCTGTGGGAAAATTAAATGTGAAAATTTGCAAAGGAGAACAATGACAGTAAATGCTCTATGTGCGAAAATGCAGCAGTGAATTGTTTATGAATTAACAGAATATCCTAGAATTAGTAAACTAATTATCAACAACTATAGTGGGACACAAAAGTGCCCTTTAAACTCTGAAGCTGCAACTGGAACAGTGGCTTGCTTGCTGATCCAAGTTAACTGGCTTAACACAGGTTGCCAGAAGGTGTTTAGTCCCAATTCAAGATGCTGGTGAAGTAACCTTGCTGAGTTACTATGTGAGGTACCTAAATAGTTTAATTAGAGAGAGGATATTCTGGGTGCCCAACAGGGGTGAAATTCAACCACCTCAGAAAGGTGGTAGGGACAATTTGAATTGGTAAAAATTTGCCCCTGGTTGCTATTACTATTATACCACGCCACAGCCACAGCCACAACCACAGAGCTGGCAGGGAAAATTTTTGAATTTCACCTCTGGTGCCCACCCTGAAAAAAAATGTGGGGAGCTGGGACTTGGGAGTTTCTCAGGAACAGCTCTCTTACCCTGGACGGCTTTCCCCTCTCCCTGAGGCTGCTTTGGAAAATGGAATCCTCTTAAGACAGAATTCAAGCTTGCTCCATCACAACAATGGGTTGATTTATTATTTTAAGTACGGTAGTAAGTGGGTTTATTAATGTTATGATTTTCAGCAGCTTGTACATTTTGTGAAATAAGTTACAGAAAAAAACCCTCTTGATATGTTTGTAATAGGACAATAACATGTTAAACAGTGTACAAATGGTAAAAAAAAGCCATGGCACAATTAAGCATGTATTTATAACACAGGGCAGGGAGGTCTTTTGTACCTCTTTTCCAGGTACTTTCCGTCTGGAAGCATCGCCCACTAGCCTTAGATTAACTTCTCTCTTTCCCTTGTAATCAATGGGGAACCAATGGAATGTATGTGTGGTGTAAAGAGGGGAAGGTCCCGCTTTGTTACTAATACCCTCTTCTCACTCCTAATGATAGAAGAGTGGGTTAGGTCTGGCCAGCTGGGCCATGATGGCCTAGCTGGATATTGACTCTATATGACCCAATGGGTGACAGACACAGGATTAAAGTTTCGCCCATGTCCCCTTAACAACGGGGCCTAGGGGGTTTTTTGGTTTCTTTGGATTTTTGGTTTTTTTCTGACTTTTTGGTTCCTTGATTTTTTGAATTCGGGACTATTAATTTTGACTTGGATTTCGATCTTGGATGTTTTATTTTATTTTTTGATTTTTTGGATTTTTTGGGTTTCATTTTTGATTGATTGATTGATTTTTTGATGTTTTTGATTTGACTTCTGATTTTAAATAAGCTTAGCTGGTGGATTGTATTTAATTTGATGTTGATGTACACCGCCCCGAGTCCCTCGGGAGAGGGGCGGTATAGAAGTCGAATAAAATAAATAAATAATAATAAATAAATAAATAAAACAGCAATTAAAACCTGCAAGAAAGTAATCTTAAAAAAGAGGAACATCACCAAAATGAAAATGAAGAGTCCCCCCCCCCCCCACTAACTCCAAGTACACTGAATTTTAAGGGTGAAACTGGTCATGCACTGCCTCCTGGTGGTCACATCTTGTAAGGAATAATGTCTGAAAATGATTCAACCTGACCCAAACTACACCATAACTACTAACTAGAATACTTGTATTTTTGCTTGGCACTGACTAGTTGTCCTTTCTGTTGTCCTGCAAAATTTTGCAGTGTGCCTTTTCCTTTGTGGCTAAAGACTAGATCACAGCGATCCAGAGAGCAGAACGTAATGAGGATCATCCTTTCTAGCCTTTGTTATTTTTGTCCAATGAAATCTATTGTTCGAGAAGTTGACCATGTACAGCAAATATTACCTGTGGGATTCTGGACCCAATGCTGTACTGCACTTCTCCCTTGACATTTGCTTTTAAAGAAATAGCATACTTTTCTTTGACATACACAACTTTGTTTCTTGGTTCTGCCCCTACCCCGGACACTCATACGTTTCTCTCAAATATGCATATCTAACCTTATCGCTTTCCTACCCACCACCAACACATGGGCTATTTTGGCTTTTACTAGGGCTTTGTAGTACACAGGTTAGAGATCTCTTTATTGGATTGGACCACAGATCTTGGCTTAGTCTCAACGTCTCCTACAAAGTTAAGCCCAACTTAACCTACAAAGACACTGGGAAAGGAGATGCTCCCATTCCTGGGTTGCAGAGAGGAGGTGGGCAGAAGCAGAGTGCACATCCTGTACATCCCAGTGAGGATCAGCTCTCAGAGCTGAGTGGGTTTTTTTTTTCTTCCAGATGCTACAGCAGCCACTGTCCTTCCCACTCAGCTGTCCTCATCTCCTCTTCCACGGCCTGCTTGATCTCACGGAACATTTGCTGTTGCCACTTGCCAGCTCAGCCACAAATGGAGCAGATGCCATCCAGGAGGATGACAAGAGTTCTAGCAGGCAGGAGACCTTTAGAGGGTGGGCAGGAGGCAGGACCAGGAAGGGAGGGACGTGGCAAGAATAGGGGCTCAAAACAGCTGCAAGTGCTTTGTACCCCTAGAACTGGCCCTGCTCAAAAGCAAAATAACACAAATGTGTGCAGATCACTGATTTTTTGCTTTATGTTAGGTGAGACTAAAAAGATCTTTATTGTTAAGCAAGCTGCAAAATCTTCAAATAGGAAAGGACTTTTTTCCTTCAATGAAGGCTGAGTAGCTAAAACATGATTGTCAGGGATATTCAAATCAATATTAATAATGGAGCTTGAAAGAACCGATTTTCTGAAATCTCAGATTTTTTTTTACTTGGAAAAAGTTAGTTTCTTCTCTTTCTGGACTGCCTAGATCACAGGAAGGATATTAGCCAAATCCTCTGACTCTGACCTTTGATCCAGCTCTTTCTGCAACTCCCGGCTTCTTTCTTCAATCTTCTGTTGTAATTTTTTTCTCCTCTGCTCTGGAGGCAAATGGCTAAAATCTTCTGTGATCACAGTCTGGCAGTAGGAAAAGACACACATCATTTCCCCCCCCAGATGCTTCTCCGCTCTCCGCAAAACCAACTTTTCTCCCGCAGGCTGTATCTAAGTGTGCTACTTTTGAGAAACATCATCTTCCATTGCGCAGAATCAAGACTGGCAACTAACAGGCTGTAGGCAACGATTCCCTATAGCCCCAGAATCCTGTTGCACTATAGGGGGAATGTTGTACCTACTTAGCTCTGATTATACAGCAGGGAACCATCTTCAATAAATAATGCTTTTAAACATTGAACCACCTCCTTTCTCACAATGTTTTGGGGTGATTATCGTATTTATTTCTCCTGTGGAATTCAAAGCAGCTGGGAGAAAATAATAAGACCCCAGTAAGTGAGCTCACACATCACAACACATCAAAGCTAAAAAAAAGCTATATTGTGGCTTAGTACATTCCAGCCTCACGTGGAATGGGAACCAAGAATGATGTCAGAACTTTGTGACTTGTTCTTTACATTCTCTTGAATTTTCCTTACATTCTCTTGAATTAAACAATTAAAAACCTGCAACGTTAAGGTATTTTCAAAAATCATCAAACATTTAGGGTCTTCAGTTCAGGAGGACACATTTTCAAGAGACCTGGAGCACCTAGCTTGGGGCAAGCAGAAGACCCACTGAGAAAAATTTATTTCAAGTAACCTGGACTCTCTAAACTGAAAACCAGTGTGTAGTCTTAGCCAGTAATTGCTTATGAGTAGACAATGATTCTTCGCTGGATGTGCTGCAACCATTCAACATTGGAAATGTAGCCACCTCCTCTGAACCATATTTGCCATGAAAATATGAATGGTGAGATTTTGCTGTGTGCTGAGGCTGACTAGATTCTTTTGGTATTTTTCAATAACATGTTCCTTATGTCTTCCTTAAGGAATTACTATACTGGTAACTTGATTGATCGTGGTGGTTGCTGTTAAAGGACAATCTACCTCAAGTTAATTGGGCAATATTAGGGCAGAGAATTTTTGCCTTCCTTATGCGGAGACTATGGCTTTGCTCAGTTGCATAAATCTTTCCAAATTCCTCATTCCAAACCATCTGCTTTTATGATAATGTTAGGAATGTAAGGTTACTTAACGAATATTTGGGTAAAGAGTATATAAGCCAAGATAGACAGTTTAGTGCTATCACTTTAAGGAAAATGTAAAATGATGTAATTTGGGTGTGGTTGCA
>JANHFN010002681.1:70296-84232 GCA_032468175.1 Toxicocalamus goodenoughensis
TAATGGCTGGGAAAGTTAAAAAATAAAACCCCGAAGATAGAAGTTTAAAACCAGAAAAAACGAATTAAATAAATACAAAGGTGGCAGATAATAATGCAAAATCAGAATAACAAATATTTACTACTCATGAATCTGCAAATTTTTCAGGGATGGGACTCTCTCTCTCTCACACACACACACACACAGACATACAATCATTCTTGCACACATATAAATAACCTCTCCATTTGAACACAGTGATCCAAAAATACAAAAAATAGTTGAGTAATTTAATTATATCCATAATTAATTTCTTGAGATATCTGCATTAGACTAGGACTTTGAAATTTAAATTAATTTTAATTAAAAATAAAATAACTTCTGCTGTATTAGCAACTGCCTCTTTCTATCATATTAAGCATTACACATGAACAAAGCAGAAAACTGTGCCTAAGGATTCTGAGACTACTGTATTAAGAGCCTTTGAGTATTGTGTTAATAATCTGAAGTTATGTATTCTAGGCTGTATAACTGCAAGAATGCCACAGATTTATACTACTATGTAATGTACCCTCAGCTCTGGAATATTAAAAGATATATGAATCTAACAAATAGAAGTCAGCATGTGGGAACAGCACTTTTCATTCTGTTGAATAAACTAAAAACAACAGAAATAAAAATTCTATTATCGATACAATTGCTTGTAAATGGCATTCTAGGATAGGTAACTCACTTAAGAAGTTGTATCCATTAATTATGAAAAACATGAAAACTGAATCTGGATACAAAATATTTTGTAAATGTACACAGTTGACTGCTAAATTTGAAGTTAGTTTCATACAGGTCTGCAATCTTCAACAATTAATGCCAGGTCATTCTAAATATGGCATACTTTTACAAGATTGAGGGATAGAAATACTGATAGCAACTGCCAGTTATATTACACCTACTTCTAACGGGAATTTCAGTATCCTCTTGCAGTCCATAATAAAAATTCTAGCAAATAATTACAGCAATACTATGTGACTAAATTTGCATCCTGTTTAAGAGAAACTCAAGTTTCTTTTTCAAGAGGACTCTCTTTCCTTAATAATATGCATTTCTATTAAAAAAAAGAACAAGTCACCAGTTCTATCCCAATTACCTGAATAATCAATTAGAAGGTTGCCTCACACACCACCTATTACATGCCTGTTCAAATAGCTGTCTTGGCCAGAAGCAGTCAAGGCACAGTGGGAAAATGTTCAGCCAAAATTCCAAGCCATCTTCAATAGATAAGTTTAAAGTCAACCACTTTTGACAGAATTTCACAGAGGAAGTAATTAAAGCAACCTGGCAAGTAGCATGGAAATTATTTTGAATAATAGGCTAATATTAGAGCAGAACCTGACAAACACTCTGAACTCCTTGAGGACAGGCAAGTTGTAAATGCCGTAATAAACATAGATTGCTATGGTTAACAATTGAAGCAACAAACATATCCTGAAGAGGCTGTTCACTAAACCTTGGTTTGCTTGGATTCATGCCATGTGTTAAGACAAAAGTCAAACAAACCTTACTATGGTTAAACACATCAACCTCAGATATCAAAGGCCTGTGAAGGTATCAAATCACAGAGTGTGTATTGTGTATAAACATATTAAATATCAGTTCTGAGTTTTCAAGTTTTCAAGATAGGATCATACAATTTCAGATTGAGTCAGGTTCACAGGCTGGAATAAGACTCTGAAGATGGACTAGTATTGTGCACAAGAACCTATTCAAAACAAATCCATATTCCATCCTCAGATCAATTTTTGCAACATAAATAAATAAAAGGATCTCCTCCATCCACTTGCCAATAGATGAGATCCATAGTGAGAACTCACATTGCACAAAAAATGGTGTCATCATCCATTTTACAAACTGTATGTAAATACCAGTAAAAGAGTATATTTGCATATAAATTAGCATGCTGGGATAATTTATATGAATATAAAATAAAGTAGTATTCTAGGATAATTAGTTAACATTTATTTCAGCAGCCTATTGAATTATAAAATAATTGTGTCTAATTATATCTTATAGGAAGCGCGAGGAAATAAATGTATGGAAACATGTCAAAATCCCAGTGCTGTCAATGATGTGTACATTCATGTACATTTGTAGGTAATTCACTAGCCTCTGAACATGTGACTGATAAGGGTATTGGACATAACTCTGCAGCCCTGTTTTTGACAAAGCCTTGAATTTATGTGCCTTGTCCTGAATAGCAAGAAGCAGCTTTCTGAGGCCTGTACTCAGGTCCTATATATTAAAGATGCTAAGATCTCAGTCTTGAAGGACTCTAGCTAGCTCTACTCTCTTCCATCTTAGATTGAAATATCAACACTCTGGCTTTATCCCTCTGACTCTTCATGATAAACCCTCAAGTTGAATATAGGAAGTAGAGGTGATATAGGAGATGATTAGGCTGATCTTGAAACTGGAGTTAAACACATTATCAGTTTGGAATCATTGCGCAGCCATAAGAGGCCCAATTCCATTGACCCTTATCTAGTGTTAATTTAGCTTTGACTATTAATTGAGCAGCTTGTGTATAGTTAGCAATAATAAACTCTTCAGCCCTTTGAATCCAGCCAGTGTTCCTGTTCTTTGCACCTGACAGACTTAGTCAGAGCTACTTATAATCCGTTTTTGAAGTTACAACAGCCACACTCTCCCACGTGGTCACATTTTGTGTGATTGACAATCGTTCACCTTGTGTTTTTTGCCAAGTGTTTATGTCAGGTTTCTGGCAAAAAAAAAAAAAAACACCCATTGGGGGAAAATGGGATTCAGTGGTGGGATTCAAAAACTTTTACTACCAGTTCTGTGGGCGTGGCTTGGTGGGCATGGCAGGGGAAGTTTACTGCAAAATGCTTTCCAGCTCCTGTGCAGGGCAATAAAAGAAGGTCCAGCCGATCAGCTGAGACTCAGGAGGCAGATAATAGATGGGGGTGGGGCCAGGCAGAGGTGTTATTTGCTGGTTCTCTGAACTACTCAAAATTTCCACTGCCAGTTCTCCAGAACTAGACAGAACCTGCTGAATACCACTTCTGATGGGTTTGCTTAACAACCTCCGCAAAAAATGTCCAAAAATTTGATCTGCTCACATGATCCTTCAACTTATGACCACAACAATTTACAACCACAATACCAGGTTCAATTATAGTCATTTTGTAGGGCAGAATACGGCTACTATAGGCCTCATCAACCTTAACTACCATTAAATTTCCTGAGCCAAGGAAAATGATTAAATAGTACTTATGGAATATTGCTGCCCAAACTGATAGAAGACTTAGAAAAAAGCGATTATATGTTGGTAATTTAGAGAATGCCTATAAACTGACAACATGGACATTCTCAGGTGAAACTGAGGAGGATATTCACATCCTTCAGCAGTTTTACGGGGCTCATTCCTTCCTCCAAACCTATCCATGTGACTCCAGGCAATGTCCTAATATGTGCCAAATGATTAGGGATGCACGTTCATCACTTGCTCTACCAATTCTTGTATGTTATCCAGGCAGATATACTTCCTTTTATGGTTCTTTGCTACTGGTGGCTACAAACCATAAAATGACACTTCAGATTGCAAAATTTTGCTATCATGTTTAATTATTATGCATAAGATGTTAGGGTTTTAAATTTATATTAATAGTATCTATTGAGATATATTATGTTTTAATTTATACTTTGTACGGAATTGTGTTATTTTTGGCTAATTTTTGACCATAATTAAACTGAAACTGAATGCTGCAGTGCTGGGGTCACGTTTCAAAATGCAACCTTGAGTCACAGAACTGTCCTAACAGCGATATGTCCAGAGCAATTACCAAAATATTTCTCAGGCACTATGAGGTTTTGTTTCTTTAAAAAAAATGCCCATTTTCAGATAAAATTGGCTCCATTTCAAATATGTAAAAGCAACATGTTAAAGCCATTATCAAAAGCTGATACAAAATCCAAATGTATACAGCAACATTCTTCTTGTTGGAATCCTTATAGGTAATCCTCAACTTATAACCACAATTGGGACAAGAATTCCCACTGCTAAGCAAAGTAGCCGTTAAGTGAGTTTTGCTTGCTTTTACTACTTTTTTTTTACTATAATTAAGTGAATCGCTGCAGTTGTTAAATGAATCATGTGGTTGTTAAGTGAATTTGACTTTTCCTATTGACTTCGTTTGGCAGAGGCCCACTGGGAAGCTCACAAATAGTCATCACATGACCCCAGGATGCTGCAACTGTTGTACATTCCTGCCGGGTTGCCCAAGTGCCTGAACTCTGATCACAGGGTCCTGGAGCTGCTGCGACAGTTTAAATGCAGGGCTGGTTGAAAGTCACTTTTTTCAGTGCTGCCTTAACTTCAAACATTTGCTAAATGAATGGTTGCAAGCCAAGGACTCCCTGTGTATAACAGTTCAAGATAGATCAGCATCACTTCCGTATTGCAATCAGCAGGGAGTGGATTTTCTGAAAGGGAGTAGATTGCTTAAAGCCACTAAAGAGGTAAAGGGAAAACTCAAAGCAGCAATTCCCCAAAGTGCAGCTCAAACTTACCTATGCCATAGGACCTCTCACGTATGAAAAGAATTCAATCTTCAGGTAGAGGTTTAACTAAACAACTTCAGCAGAGCTGCAAGAGCCCTTTCCAAAGAGTTGTCCTTTTCAGCAAGCAGCCACATACAGTAAGGCAAACAACGACTCTGGCAATGCTGCATGCCAATCAGTCTTTGTAGGTTGGGGGCAGAAATGCAGAGGGACATTTAAAGAAGAGCCTGTGAGGCGCAAAGTACTCTTAGGATTGAAACTGGTGGAATGCGCTTCACCAGCTTGGATAAACAGAGGAGGAATTCTAATGAGGCCAACCTCAACTGAGTCATGGAATTGCATTGTTCTGGCAACCCCAGACTAATCAGCTCTCTCATCCCCCTGCCCAAAGGCTTTTTGTGTGGCCTTGTCTCTCCCATGGTACATTGCTGGAAACTTACCAGGAAGCCTGCATGATACAAGAGAGCTCAAATTCAAAACGCTTTGGGAAGGAGGTGGGGGAAGCATGAAACGGAACTAAGAGTTGAGAACAACACTAAACATTTTTTCTGATTGAGAGTCATTCCTTTACTATGACAAGTACAAATATCACAAGAATAGGTACATGTTTTGAACTACATCTCTCACTATCTTCTGCCCTGGACTGTACAGATCCAACGAGAACTGAAATCCAAAGTATTTGAAGGATACTCATGAAATATAAAATGACCTAACCTCAAGGGTGGTTTGTTAAGATAAAACTGGAATAAAAAATAAAATCAGCTGTCTCATTTAATGTATCAGCAACTACTTAATTCATTCATACCATTCATACAATAGGACTCGTATCTGAAAAAACAAGTTTCTTCATGGGAAATTGTATGGTACAGATATATAATGTCTCTTTTCTTCATATCTGGCAAGTGGAAACAACACAGGAAAATGAGAGAAATGAAAAGATCTTGCTTCAGATCCATATTTTACATTTTTTGCTCCTTCATTTGAAAATGGACATCAGTAAATGTACAGAAAAATTTTCTGTGCTATACTTTTGGTAGTGTTTGAATGAGAAACAGTTATCTGCATTCTGAACACTTACTTTAGATTTCATTCAGGTATCCCAATTCCTGAGAAAGATTTTACTCTTGAACTAAAGCCACTCTTAAACTAAGGCTACAGAACACTCAAAAATGTTAACAGCTCTTGAGAAAACGGATTCCAAGTTGAAAAGCAATAGAAATTGCATACGTGCATCTACACACAACTACAGGGATAGTCAACAACAAGCTTAAGCCTGAGCAAATGCAATTTTTTTTGCCATGGGAAAACTACTGAAATGTTCTCCACAACTAGTCCAAGCTGATAGAAGAGCATCAGTTCCTTCTATCAGCATCTGCTTGGCCTCTGCCAGAAGAGGGTGCTTCTATGGGTGTTTTGGTCTAATGCTGCAGGACTCTGCTTATGGTTTAACCTTTAAGTTTTAACTGAGAGTCACTTTGGGGTCGCAGATAAGGCACAAAGGCAGCTGGGTGATCTTGGGACAGCCCTAGGAAGGAGACAAAGGCAAACCATTTCTGAAGAATTTTGCCAAGAAAACTGCAGGGACTTGTCCAGGCAGTCTTTGATAATCGGATATGACTGAAGAGAAGAAAAAAAGTTTTACTTTTTAGATTTGCTGCTAAAAGAGATTTCCTCAAGCTCCTGAAAGTTGCCACCAGGATTCCAGCCACACTGGTTTTATTATTCAATCAAGATAAAGTTTGTTGCACTGAAGTATGCCATGGCTCTTGTCACCATGATAAAGCTTTATTACAGCATTCATGAATTTGCTCAATAGAAACAACAGTAACAGTACAATAGAATTGGAAGTTTGTCAAACACAATGGTGCTAGATCTTATCAACAGGAACTACAGAGAATGATCAAGCAGCAGCAAAACTATGAGATTACCAATGAGATCACCAAGATGATAAGCAATGGAGATGAGGGTGTCATGGAATAGAGATATATTTGGGGGGAGGGGGTAGATAAAACACTGATCAGAATCAAGCACAAAGAAGGGGGGGTCCTTTTATCCTTTATGATGGCAGTGCTTCCTTCCTGCTGTTTCAAACAGCAGGCAAATTACCGGTAGTAAAGTATTTCATATTTTTCAGATGAGATCACCTAAAAGAGACAGCCCTGCTCTCTTCTTTTAATCCCTCTTCTAAGCTTATTTTTCCTTTGATAATTTTGATTTAGACCTCCTTAGAGCAACTTACAATGTGACACCATGAATTTAGATTTCCTGCTTCAGACACCCAAGCAGTACTTTGATTCATCTAACCTGAATGGCAAGGTCAGGTTCTCAGAAGTTGAGGAAAGCAAGCAGGAAATGGCTGGAATTCACAAAAATCAAGGAAGCTTTTGGTTTCTCTGACAATGCTGTAGACCTCCCTCCCCTACTCTATTCTGAATTACCCAATCCTTGACACCCATTCCCCACAAAGGCAGGATAATCTAATTCCGTCCACTTCACAGTCAAAACACACATCAGCCCTTCTCTTCCTCTGCCCCACCCCTCAGTCCCCTTCCAGGAATGCATGAAGTGCAAGGCAATTTCCATAGCAACTAATTTCATTCCAAGAAACAAGCTGGCTTTGACTGGGGAGCAGACTGTGTGTGTGTGTGTGTGTGTGTGTGTGTGTAAACACTGGGTAGAGAGGGAGGAGAGAGAGAAACAAAGAAGGAACATCAGACAAAGCTTCCAACCTCTAGGAGTAGTCAGAGTCAATCATTTATTCAGCCTCCACTGTTTTATATTTGTATTCATGGAGGCAAGGCCAAAATGAGAGACCAAAAGATAAACCGAGTACTACAGACCAGATAGAATCTAATGAAATAAAAATGTGTTGTCTTCAGGAAGACTAGATTCTATATAGAAAGTATGATTCCTGGAACACATTCGGTTCCAAACATTCATGGACTAATTTTATAGTAAAATACTGGCTTTTATACTTATCCATGAGCCGTGGTGGCGCAGTGGTTAGATTGCATATCCCAGACTGACTCTGCTCGCTGTCAGGAGTTTGATCCTGACAGGTTGACTCAGCCTTCCATCCTTCCAAGGTTGATAAAAAATATACATCAAATTGGGTAAATTACAGTGAGGGTCATCCCACGGTTTACAGAGAACAGTTCCCGGTTGCCACCAGTGAGACATAACCACAGGGAGCTGCAGCAGCTAATACATACTGCTCCTGTAAGATGCACAGATGTGCAAGCGATTGAATGCACAATTACACAAATTTACAATTTAAAGCTCAACGAGGTAATCTGAAGTTTTAATGTGGCCAAGATCCCTTTTTTGCAGTTCCCAGACCCTTCTGTGCTCCTGCCCTTTAACTGCAAATTGTTAACTACAGTTATCAAGATGACAATGTCCAAAAGACAAGTGAAAAGTAACACATAAGATGAGCCAAATCTTTGAATAGACTCTTGCACTCTCCGTTGCAAATCTCATGATTTTTGCCCGTTGTGGAAACTCTTCCTTCTGAATACTGATTTTTAAGTATACTCAGATAAAAAGATGGCTGCTCTTTTTATTTAAAGAATTTTTTTAAAAAAAATCAAAAAGTACATTAAGAGGTGTCCCAATAAAGCAAAAGAACCTGAATATTTATGGAAGTAAATATAACACTTTAATGGGTATAATATACCATCCCCTCCATTGCCTTTCTTGGCTACTGCAGAAGCTATTAGCCATAGAAACGTGCTAAGGAACAGCTGTTTGTAACTGTATCCTCCAAACTAATTGAAAGGAGAAAAAAACCTCTCCCAGTCCTGAACATAACACACCCAAAATCAATGAAAGGAGAAATACAAGAGTGTAATGGAGATGGAGTATTGATAGAGAAATATGATTATGGCAAGCAGAAGCTCTCTACTGGGCATTTGTCATTCAAGAAGATTACAACAGTAAATGACACTGAAACAATAATTCAATCTTTTTACATAAGGCTTCTCATCCTATATATTTATTTAAAAGAATCCTGATTTCAGTCCACTGCCTTCCTTGGAAAATGCCAAATTACAATAATCTGTACCTTTTAATCCAACTATCAGAAAGAAAGCTGGGGACAGACAAAATGGAGTGCATCCATGTCACTGGGCACAAAAAGGGGAACAGTAACAATCACCAGGAAGTTAGGTTTTTTAAAAAGAAATATCAGCTATCAGCTTTACTAGTTTGAAAAATATGGAGTGAATTTTGGTACAAATTTGGTTTTGTTAAGACGAAATAGGTCCCAACAACTTTTGATGAAAGGCAACTGTGCCTCTTGGAAGCCAGACCCAAAAAATTGTAGTGAATTTTGTCCTAAATAGTCACAGGAATGCAGCCATAGAAATTAAGGAGATCAGAAACGACGGTACTGCTATATCACCTTGTTCTTTTGCTCCTCTTGCTGTTCCATTTTAGATTTCAGAAGTATGACCAAAGAGCCCAAGTTCTCTTATACAAGGAAACTCAAGATGGAGAATTTAATCTCAATCTCTACAAAAAGAAGCAATATAACTCCTCTCTGCTGCCTGTTTGCAAGTTACAAGATATATTCAAGCAACAAACATATTTATAGTGCAGTTGCATAGAAGGAAACTCAATGAAATTCTTCTAACTTTAAAATTATAACCATATTAAAACATATAAAGTTATAACCAGAAGTCAACATGGGTTTGTCAAAAACAGATCATGCCAAACAAATCTTATTTCATTCTTTGACAAAGTGACTAAATTAGCGGTCCAGCAAAATATGTTGAGACTTTGGAAAGAGTACAAAAAAAAGCAACTAAGACAATTAAGGGCCTGAAGACTAAAACAGATAAAGAACAGTTGCTGGAATTGAAGAAGGATTAGAGGTGACACAATAGCAGTGTTCCAATATTTGAGGAGCTGCTGCAAAGATAACCAAGTCAATCTATTTTCCAAAGCACAAGAGGGCAAGATAAGAAACAATGGTTGGAAACTAATCAAGGAGAAAGCAAGCTAGAACTAAGGAGAAACTTCCTAACAGTGGGAACAATTAACCAATGGAATAGCTTGCCTTCTGAAGTGGGTGCTTCATCATTGGAGGCTTTTAAGAAGAGACTGGATGGCCACTTGTCTGAAATGATACAGGGTCAACAGTTTGAGCAGAGGGGTTCAATCAGAACTCTATCCTTCCAATTCTATCCTTCTGTTCTGTTCTCTTCTTTCTTCTCTTCTTTCATGGAATTTACCCAACAATTAAGTCAGAAATAACTGAATAACTTAAAAACAAGAAGTATAATCAAGATTACTAGTGTTAATATATCTTATATTTAATTATATAAATATATACTACTCGTAGTATATTACATTATATTTAGAAAGATTAAATAGAATACTTAAGACTTTAATAAGGCATTTGACAAAGTAGACCATAGCCAATTTCTTGATATGATAGAAAAATGTGGCACAGACAACAGCACTACTAGATGGATTCACTCAGTGTTTAGTCCTCACTGGTACTACATCTACATGGAAGGAAGCATGCAGTGCACTTAAGTATGAGCCAGCAGTATGCTGCAGCTGCCAAATAATCCAATGCAACCCTAGGACGCATCATCAGAGGAACAGTATCACATTTTGTACGACACTAGTACGACCATACTTGCAATATTGCGTCCAGTTTTCATCACTACCATACAAAAAAAAAAAGCTCACTAAAGAGAGACCCAACTTAAAATTAGGGAGAAATTTCCTGATAGAACAATTAATCAGTGAGATGGCTTGCTTCCAGAAGTTTCTGGGTGCTCCATTACTGGAGGTTTTTTTAAAAATAGTTTGGACAACCATTCGTACAGACTGCTCAAGCTGGGGATTGGAGCACAAGACCTCCAGGGCCTTCCAACCTTGTTATTCTACATTCTACTGCTAAAGTCACATTACATAAAAGAAAAGTTCCATTCATTTCTATACTCATCATCTGAATATTACTCAGAGAAGACAAAAGATAGCATAAAGACATGTTTTGCCAAAATGGTAAGAAGGTTTTTGAAACTTCAGATTTAATTATTTCACTGAACATATAACACTTCACTTGTGTGTCTATGAGAAACTCTCAAAAAGCAGTGTGTTGTCTGATACTAAAATTTTGGATGAGAAGTGAAACGTTAAAAAAAAACCACAACAAAACAATAAGAAAGTCCAGTTGCCTTTTGGAAAAGCACCTGGATGATTAATAATCTTCACAGACAAGTTAATGGTTTGTCTTTCCTTCATACATATAATTCAATGAATTTTTAAGGCAACTTTTGTCATTACAAGTTTGCAAAAACACCAATCATTACTATAAGTTTGGGTTCCCTAGTCTCCCCATACTACAATAATGTATTGGTGATTTTGAAGAATCAAAAGAGGTTTGAATAGCAATCATTACACTGGAAGGAGATAAATAGTGCAAGACAATGCTGAAGACAACACTCATGCAAACAGCACTAGCCAGGTCATAAACACCTAGATGTCAGTTCCTGCTCACTTCACCAATATAAACCCAGCCTCTTTTAAGCTCTCTGCATCAGGAGATTCAAGCCAGAAGCTTGTAAAGGTTATTAGAAAATTCATCAGGCCACACCCAGATATCAAGAGGAACAGCTTGAACAATAGGTTAAATAAATTTGCCCAGGATTGACCATCCTTCCCCAAAGAGAAATTCCTATGCATCCTGTTACAGAGGGGAGAGATTCACACAACATTAAGTTAATGTTGATGCACAGGGACATTTAAAGTTTCCCAGGTTTGCTGCTTCCCCACCTCCAGCAATCAACTCCCCTTCACTGTTGGAGCCTGGTTGGGGGACAACAGAAAAGATAAATAAGCAAACCAAACAACTACCATATATACTGACCATCCACAGGAAAGAATTAGCAAATACAGAAAGCTCTTGTTGCATTTTAGAAATGCAGGGTAAAACAACTTAAAAGTCATTCATACATACATACATACATACATACATACATACATACATACATACATACATACATACATACATACATACCTTGATGTCTCTGCCTGTGTGTGTATGTGTGTGTGTGTGAGAAAGAGAGAAAGTTGTTTTGAGTATGAATCTTCTTGCTGTTTCTCTTGCAGAGGGCAAACTTTGTCTGTGCCATTGCAATGTGCCAGGAATAGCTTGTGCTATTCTAGCAATGAAGATAGAGTTAATCTCTGATTAGGCCCAGCAACTTACAAAAGGCAATGCTGAAGAAATGCCTGTTCTGATATCAATCCTGGGAAACAATGCTGGACACTTGGAATAAGAGAGGAAGCTTCTTTGCCATTCATTTTCTAAGTTTCTAAGCAACTGGAAGAGAAAGAAGCAGTAATGCCCACTATCTATCAACTATCTTCAACTGGTAACCACCATGTTGGATTACAATTGGCAGAATTTCCAAGTTATGCTGGTAGGAATCTTAGAAGAGAAAGTTCAACATAGTTGGTGGGCTTATATAACAACAAATACCAGTATCATGTAGACCGAAATGTGTCCAAAGTGTGCTGTGCCTTTTCAATTTCAACCATTACCTTCTGTCTGTTAAAAATACATATGAAAGAATCTTCTTCTCCCTTCTTTTTCAAATGCTTCCCTAAATAATCTTTTTAAGCGGAAGAACAATATTTATCTTTTGCATGATACCAAATGCATTCTTCAAATTCAATGTCATTTGTGGAGTGGATGTGTTCGCTGAGGAGAGATATTTTGAATTGACTGTGAAAATCAATCCTCTATAAATCAACATCCCCAAATTCTTTTGTTCAGTTCATGTTTATCATAATGCTACCAGTTCATTTTTATCAGAGACGTACATCTTTTTCTTGTTTAAATACATTGTTAAAAACCCTCCTCCCTCAGCTTGATGGAATTTTTTTATTCTGGTTTTTCTTTAGCCTAAGAATCAAGGAAACTGCCTTTTCTGACCAAGCCCAACTGACAGCTGGTCTTGAAAGCCCAGGTTGTTGGACTTACATTAACCCAAATACATTTTAAATTAGAAACAGGCAAGCTATGTCTACAGCAGTTACTTTTCACAGACTTATTAAACATTTGCTGGAATTCTTGCAAAGTAGTTCTGGATCACCAGCAGTGGCCTATTTTGGAGCAAGAATGAATTCATGAGACAGATCTCCACTCTGGAGAAATCTGGGCCAGTGTGAAAAAATAAAAGTAATTAAAAAAGTTAGCTACTCTTGTCCTTCAGTCTTTTAATGTCAAACACTCACTTTACTCAGAAGGCATATGCTATTGGTATCCTTTATGGTGAGTGATTTTGAGTACAATAGTGCAGGACCTATGCAAAGTATTAAACAATCATACTGCTGCATATTTACTCCAGATGCATGTCAGACTACACCATACAAAGATCCCTAAGCGGTTGCTTGGGACACCAAACATTTATCCTGGCTCCCTCCAATATGATGTTGCAGAAGGTGGCAGATCCAACACAGAGATTCATCAAGTGGTCCAGTCCCCTGTAGGAGTAATATGTAGGGCAACTTTTTCCAGACCAGACTGGGAATTGAGTTACTCCTTATGGTGGCACAAACTTTACATTCCTAAAATCAAGAGTATAAAAGTACTTCCTCCTTTTCTTCCAGGTGGTCTTGCTTACCTGGACCAAAATATATCTGCCTATCTATCTAAACCTGCTCAGTAATTCTACAACACTTCACGATACAGGAAATTTTAAATTCATTACTCATGGAAGATTAACGACCCACCCACGATTCCCATTCCAAAACCACGCTTTCCTTTTACGAGGCCAAGAAAGGAAAGAAAAACAGACCAAGAGTAGCCAAAACAGAACAGGGCCTGGGGAACCAGGATAAACCTCCTGGGATCATGAGGGTCTGGTTTAAGGAGAAGTGGGAGCGGGCGCTAAAAGGGTGGAAAAGGGGCTGCGGTGCGGGGGGGGGAGGGCGCAAAGAACTCCAACTTTGCATGGCGGAAAACAAGACAAGGTCCAAGCTTGACGGAGATCTGGAGAGAAACGAAGCCGCCCAGCCCCCGGGTAGGGGCTTGAAGTCCAAGGGATGAGACGTGTGAAGAGGGGGGGGGGGAACAAGCGGGAGGGATAAACCAGGAAATCGTGAGCCCGGTAACTTCCAAGGAGAGCGTCCAGGCGAGTTGGGCTGCGCGCTTTGCTTACCCACAGCTCCGTGCCCCAGTCCATGCTGGCTGCGCTCCCGTCGTGCGCCTTCGCTTCCTCTCTCGTTAGGCCCACCTGAAAGCCCAACGCTCCGCTGCCGCCGTTACCCCCACAGAGCCCGAACTCCTCCGGCCGCACAACCTCAGCGCCTGCTTGGGACCCTCCCTGCTGCGGGGGGGGGGGGGGGGGGGGGGGGGGGG
>JANHFN010002681.1:84332-97445 GCA_032468175.1 Toxicocalamus goodenoughensis
CTGCAATAATACTCTCCCATGCTCTTCCCTCTATCTTATCAAATAGCAATGTCCTTGAAAAAGAGTCTCAGTTCTTTGTTTCTCAGCTTTGTCTGGTCACAGAGGAATAAAATATTTTCAAGCCTCTAGTTGGCAGTGTTACAAAGTTTCTTTGCTCTCACTTTCCCCCTCCTTTCCCGAGCAAGATATAATAAGAATTAATAAAAAAGAGAGATATTTTTTTAAAAATGAAATAACTAAAGGGAGCCTCTAGCCTAAAATATCACAAAATCAAAAAGGAGAAGAAAAAAGTAAATATAAACAAAAAAACCAGTCCAGTTTCAAAATACAAGATCGTGTATAGAAAGTCCAGCAATGAGAAAAAACAAAAGAAAACATTACTTTGACATTTTTTTTAAAATCGCCGCTTAATCATTTCTGTCAAAACTTTTACAGATTCTTTATTTTCCTTAGGGTGTCCTTTCAGATCTTAGAATAAAAAAGAAAGTTCTCACCAAACCGGCACACTCTCTTTCCGTTCTTTTTCGTATCAGAGCTGTCCCAACTTCAGCAGCTTTAATGGCTGCCTCTTTGCCGCTGGCAAAAATAGCTTCTGGATCTACCAGGGACTTTGCGGTGTCCCTGGGATCGACAGGATGTGCTCTTCACTTTCACCATCTCTTCGGGACGATTTAGATCCGATGGGATCGTCCAGTAGCAAAGATATCGGCAGCGATCTCAGACTTCCAAGATTGCATGCCGTATCGTCGCGACGCCAGCGACGCCCTCCGGCAACTGGCATGTATTTGATGCTTGCAATGACTTAGGGCAGGGGTGTCAAACTCATGTCAGCGTCATGTATTGTATCGTGACTTTTTCTCCCCCTTCGCTAAACCGGGCATGGCCAGCATGTGATACATCTGGGCCACGGGCCGTGAGTTTAACAGCCCTGATTTAGGGTCATATGATTTTATCTTTTGTGACCTTCTTAGGATTGCTTTGCTCACTTGTGTTTTCTGTCTCTTTTTGTGTTTATTGATTAATGATTGCTAACTGCAACATGTAGCCTAGGCCTTCTTTAGTGTTTTCCAGCTACCTGAAATCACCAGAGCAGCAGTGGCTGTTTTAGAAAAACTCTCAGCACTCTGTCAATCCTGCTAAACGTTGTGTGACTGCTAGATTGATGCACATTATCTACCCTCACATCAGTATATTAGATTATATTGCCACCTATGGGATCCTTGAGTTCTAATATTCCAGATGTGGTTCAGATGACAAGTCCAAGAGTTTCCAACTAGATTACAGTTGTAGGCTTCAAATTTCTGAAGGGTACCAGTTGGAAAGGCTGACTTTGATTATAGTTATAAGCTAAATAAGAACATCAAGGATTGCAGTATAATTTACTACATGTAGTCCTCAATGTATGTCAGCTCTCTTAGTAACTATTCAAAGTTATAATGGACCCAAAAAGAGATACAACACGAATTCAAATTAACAAAGGTTACCCCCTCCCCATCACATGATCACATTTTGGCTACTTAGAAACTAGCCCCCATATACTGTATGTCTAATTTGCAGCATCCTGCTATCACAGGTTTATAGTTTTTTTGACGAAAACAGGGATTTATGTCTGGTTTCCAGCAAAATATGCCCATTGTGGACAATGGGTTCATTAATGACTGTAGAGTTCGCTTAATGATTGCAATTTTCTTAACGGCCATGATGATTCACTTAACAACCACTGCAAAAAGTCATAGAATTGAGTTGGTCATGATTACTCACTTAATGACCAGCACAATGTACAACCATCATTCTGGACTCAATTACAGTTGCATGCTGAGGATTACCTGCACATACATATCGAGACAAAATAATTTTATTCTAATAACCATCCAGTAAAATTTAGAAAGAGAAGCTGAAACAGATATTTTGATCTTGGATGTTCCAGGATCAGCTTTTACTCTAGTGCAGCACACTAACTTCTTAGCTGGGTTTATACATTGTGTTAAACAATAAAGTGCAAAAACCACCCACTGTGCTATGTTAAACTATGATTAAACAAAAAATAATTCACCTTTAGATATGAATGCAGTTGGTTGGTCAAGCATTTTCTAGGCAGCTGCACAACTGGAGTGAACACAGAATGGAAATCAGATTGGTAACCTCCAATGAAAGCCATTAATAGGGTGGCATATTTGATAACGTGCCTATCAAGCAAAGATTTGACATTTAACTAACTGGTCTTGAAAAAAAACTAAGGAATAATGTAAGAACTTGATTTTATGCACTTGTTTGTTGTGACTGTGAGGCCCAAGATGGCAGTATGGCTGCATCTGGTTGTTGTCATCTATTTAGCACTACCCAGGGAGTACATGTAATAATAATGTAGCTAAAGCAGTGGTGGATTAAGGCTCACTTGGTGCCCTAAGCACTGACAAATCTTGGTGCCCCCCTTCCTTTGTACATACTGTACAAACAAAGCCAAGCTTAGGCTACATAAAAGTTTTTGTGGTGTCCCCTTTGGGCCTGGTGCCCTAAGCATGTGCTTAGTCTGCTTAATGGTTACTACACCACTGAGCTAAAGCGTTGATATTTATCAAAAGTGGTCATAAAAAACAGAGTATGAGAAATGATAGGATGTGCCGCAGGAAGTGTTGCCTTCTAAAGCACATCTTATTTCATCCCAAAACAGTAACACAAATATTGTTTTGCTTCAGAACCTCCAGCTTAGCTATGTACAAATGCAATGAGGTAAGCAATCTCACTTAACTGAGAAAATCCAAAAGGAGTTGCTGTGTTGTTAAAATACATCTGGTTCAGGCTCATAATAAGAGATTTTGGTGAGGATTTTTTGTTTTGTTACGCGTAGCAAATATAGAGCTTAGCAAAGACCACAATGGCTTTTGACAATAAGGCTACCACAAGGCTCCGTGAAGCAAATTAATAAGGGAAGTGCTGACACACAGCCACCCAGGCTCCTTTCTGTTACTCGGTTCAATATTTTGGGTTTTATTTATGCCAGCATCAGCACCTCCAGGATAAAATAGCTTTCATGGTAAGTCATTTAACTTATTTTAGCTTTGTTTGAGGTATAGGGATATCACATATCTTGTCTAGTTTTGTTGCATGTCATTGTTAAGGATAATTTTCCTGGGTGAGCTGTACCTTTTCTCTTTTCCTGCAAGCTTGATTTGGGCCAAGTATTGTATGTCTCAGTGCATAATATGGATATGAAATTAATACACCAGACTAGAACATTCTCCGCTGCATAGTAAATTTAGTAAACTTACACTAATACTTTACATAAACAACTATTTAACAATTAATACTCATAATAGAGTATTCTAATTTTATTACTTATGATGGATTTTGGTATTTAAACAGTGAATTGTTTTGAGCTGAAAAGTCACTTGTAGAAAATGTAGCATTAGAAATACAATGGATTACAATGCATCTAGATTCAAGATCAATATTAAAGCAGCCATTTTCTATATGTAGGTTTTTATTTCACAGATTATTGAATGTGAAAAGAGCAAAGCTCTAGAGGAAGCAACCCAATGAACAATTACTAGGAAAGAAGTCCATTAAACTAAGACTTCCTTCTGGATAAAGATGCATAGGATTTCCTCAGGCCTCAAACTTGTCAATACCCGTGTAATGCGAATACTTTTGGTTCTGCTATATATAAAAATGTCTTCTGAATCATGTACATACTTTTGGGCAATAATGCAAATTAACTAACTGATCCTACCCTGTTTACAAGTCTTCTGCCCCAATTAAGGATTCGGGAACTGGCAAGTTGTATTTGAAAAAGAAATAAAAAAATATTGTAAGCTAACTTTTTCCCAATAAAAATCTGAAAAGTACTCTACATTAATGACATTTTTGTTTCCATATTACCTCCTAAACTTTGCTTTGCTTTGTGTCCTTTTATAGTGTTCTTTCCTATTTTACAGTAATTGGTCCTCTAGTCATTTTTTTTTCAGGAACAGAAAGCCATTTAAAATATGCACTCGCTCTTTTTAGCGGTAATAATTGTTTTGACTACATCTTTCATTTTCAGAACTAACTTCAGCAAAGTCCTAATAATTGGACTTCAAGAATTGGAAAACGTGTTCAGTGGGGAATGCATTTAGGTAGAAGCCCAGACTCCCAGTGCATTTTTTAAAGGTTAGGCATTATATAATCGATGGGGTGCTGGCCCTACTATTTACCAAAGTAGCCGTTCAACTTTCATAATTCCTCAGCCAGGATAACCTTTGATGAGAATTCTGAGAACTTCAAAGTCCACTCATCCAGAAGTTGCCAAGATTGGAAAATGCTGTACTGTACAAGATTGACACGATCTATTTTTGGATCACATCACTTTGGATCAAATGCAGGGTGACATTTTTGATTCATTTTTGATTATTATATCTTATTAAAAATGTATTATTCAAAGATGTTACATAAGAAACACCAAAAATATGACACTCCTTGCAACCCCCAGATCAAAAATACTATCTCATTCTAATTTATTGCCTTGAAGCAATGCAAGAACACCCCCCCCAAAAAAACAACACCACATTGAATCAGGCCAGGGTCACCTCATTCTGCACTATGAGAAAAAAAATATCTGTAAGCTATAAGTATGATCTTGTAGCCAGTGAACAGATTCTTTTCAGAAGACTATTAGGGAATAAAGGGCTCGGAGGCAGCTAGCATCTTCTATACTTGTGGGCAATCTAGTCCATATCTCGCCTCTTCCTCCACTGGAGCATTTTAAGGAGGCTGAGACTGGCTTTGAAGAGCCGATCATGTTGGAAGATCATCTGATGAAAAGTATTGAGAGGCAGGTTCCCACTGGGGTCCGCATGTTTCAGAGTGGTTATGGGTGTGTAGAAGCTATTGGTTTGATATCGCAATGGAGGATTCTCAGAGGTGATCACTTTCAGCACATGCTGCCAGAAAAAAGAGCAAGGCATGGAATTAGAAAATGCAGACAAACTACCTGTGTTTTTTACAGAAAAGTATGTTTGGATGAAGGGGGGGGGTATAAGTTAATTAGAATGGGGAAAGGTAACAAACATATTTACAGGTCTAATCTTAGAGTCAAGATGAAGCTTCAAACAATCAGGATATTTTAAAAGCTTTACATTGCAGTTTGAAGAAGACTATTAACTTGGTCAATAATAAGGTTATGGGATCAACTGTAGAAGCTGCCACCTGTTTTTTTTTTAACCAAAGGAGGTTCACATCTGGTATATATACACCATGTTCACATGTACATAGGCTTATTATTAACGCTTCTCATAGTAGTCATTCAAAGCTGTATTACATATTTGGAAACTGACGGGGGTCTCAGACGAAGTTAATATTATGAAATTATTGAAGGGAAGCCATCATTGAATAAATTCAATTACAGTCATGATGAGTGCATTGTTTAAGAATTGAAGAAACAGGGAACAGATCTAAAAAAAGACTTCTGGCTTTATGTAGATAAGTACAGCACATCTCTCGTGTTTTTATGCAAAAAAAGTACAGTTTTAACAAATCCACTCAATAAAGTCAATACAACGATTTACACAAGGTCTGAAGCACTTTGAATCATTCTTAAAGTTGTCGTAGCCCTGACCTACATTGTTAGTAATAAAAAAGATTATCTCCTCTCTCTCTCTCTCTCTCTCTCTCTCTCTCTCTCTCTCTCTCTCTCTTTGCCTATAACAGGGGTCCCCAACCCCCAGTCCATGGACTGGCCCTGGTCCACAGCATGCCAGAAAGCGGACCGCACAAACAAACATAGCCCCATGTGGGATGCAGGCAGCATGCAAACCATATACCCTTCTGTTCCACGGAAAAACTTCTCTCCACAGAACCGGTCCCTGGCGCCCCAAAAGTTGGGGGCCGTTGGCCTATAATAATAAAATGCTGGCAAAGCCCATTTCCAAGAGATCATATACAATTATGTTTTATGGAATATTTTTCTTTGCACCAGTGGTATATGCCACTTAGACCACTCAGGCTCCTTGCCATTATCACTTTGGGCTCAGGTTGGTTTCCCCACAGTCAAATTACAGACAAAGACTCCATCCAAGCATAAACCATTTTTCATAAAATGCCATTGCATTTCATTTTTCTTCCTTATAGGCCTCACATAGCCCCAATGCAATTTGTTTTGTTAAATCTGTTAAGGATTTTTTTTAATTGTATCCCACCTTCATTATTTTAACTCAAAGCAGTGAATCTATGGGACATACCTTCTTCCTATTTTCCCCATAGCAACAACACTTTGAGGTAACTTGGGTTAAGAGAGAGTGACTGACCCAAGAAAATAGATTTAATATAGCTGTCCAAACAGTAACAGATGTAGGAGTTCGGGATCTGAGGTAGTTTTCAGAAAGCCCCAGGGAGTACCCAGTTGGCTTTCATGGCTAAGGCAAGACTGGGATTGATAGTCTCCTGCTTTCTGGCCTGGAACCTTATCCACTACACTAGACCAAACTGCCTCTCTTTTTTGCTGATAAGCCTGACACATACTTAGTTATTTAGATATTTTATTTATTAAATTTATATAACACTGGTCTCCCCTACAAGGCAACTCTAGTTGCCTCGTTCACTCATTTCTATGCTAGAATAGTACAGTAGAATATATTAGGAAGTGAAAATGGTGGGTTAAATAGACCTGCTCAGAAGTTGCCCAATATGATTCAAAGCCAAACCCACCCATGAAAAAAAGAAAAAACCCAAATAATAAACGTGAAGAAATAGAATAATCAATTGTTCATAGGAACAAGGACAGGGTAAAATGCATTTGCTAAAGACCCAATATATAAAACCAATATGTCATTCAAAAACTCATGGTCTATGAGATAAGCAAGTATATATAAATATGATAAATACTGATTTCAGAGTATGCAGTCTGTAAATTAAGCTGATTGACATTTCTATATATGGTATCAAGCTTAAGAGCAATGATAACCAAGGGGGAACACCTTGAAGCAGAATGGGACAACTTGCCACAGCCAACTTGCTGCAGTCAACTCGCTATGACCAATTCACAGCCAACTCTCTGCAGGACAATTTAATAATTTAATTATTCAAAATAAAAAATATTTTAATTTTTGCCATTCAAATTCCATTTTGTCCCTTCTTTTTCATCCTTTCCTTAACGATTCTATTCCACCATTTCTTTGATATTCGTATAACTCTTGTCCCATCGTGAATTGTTCCATGGCAAGTTGGCCATGGCAAGTGAGCTGTAGTGAATAGACACATCTGAAGACCTGCTTAATGTAATAAACACTTGGTGTGTTTGGAAACTAAATCTTTTAGCTCATGAAATGGAAGGAAAGAGCCTGAAAATGGATTTGGTGCTGAATACTGCTAAGAGGAAATTAAGAGAAATATATTATCAGTCTGTCCAATTACATCTTCCCTATAAATTTAAAAAAAATACCATAAAGCAGTTTGACATCTAAAGAAAGAGTTTCTTGAAGATATAGGGATTTCTTATTAGTGCTTTCTTACCCTTTTTAGGAACTTTTTTTTCTGGGGCTTTCTGAAACTATCTCAGATCCTGAACTGCTATATCTCTGTTACTATTTGGACAGCTACATTAAATCCATCTTCTGTGATCAATTGTATATAATCTACAACACAGTGGTTTATATCAAGTACTTGATGGTCTTGTACTTTGGAATTGGTGATAATCAAGGGTGTTTATAAGCAATTTCAGCCTGTAAATCAATGAGAGATTACATTGCAATGTAACATAATAGTGATGGGCTTCATTATTAGAACTATAGCTTTAAAGTTGACAGCTGGCCTTCAATTGTACCCAGAAGCCAACCAACAACCAATGCTGCTTCCGAAGTAGCAGAGTTCTCTGAAGCCATAAACTAACCCAGTGACACCTACTAGATATGTTGTGTGAACATGTTATGGTTCCTCAAAATATGCCAATATATTATTTCTTTTTCTTTCTTTTTTTGGGGTGGATGGAGAGGTGGGGAACCCTGGCTTGATTAATCTTCTGCAGTCAGTCAATACAGCAAGTCACCTGAAGAAATTAAGGCTCCAGGCCACAGCAGAGGCATCAGTAAGCACCAGAGGCTAGGCATTTATTCCAAAATAGGTAGGGAGAAACATTATCCTACCTCAGCCACCTCTTCTGGAGACTGCCCCAGTGCAGTGAAGACCTCCTTGGAGTAGGCTAGATAGAAGTTGTGGAATATATCTAGTGTCTCTTTATCTACACCAGAGAGATCCATGCTGGCTGCCTCTTCATAAAGCTTCCTCTCAAACTCGGATAACACTGGTCCTGGCTCAATCAAACTGATTCTGTAGGAGCAAAGAAACAGTGAATAATCAAGATCCCCCTCACTCTTCCACTGATGAGTGACCTAACAATCTGTTTGACAAAGAACCAAGTTTCCTCTTGTCTTCTAACATCATCAAGAACCAGCAGTATGCCAGGCATCCCAGCTGATGTGACCTTAAAGATGGTTGCTATTTGATTTGATTGCTTATTGTACCCTATGACTATTATTAAGTGTTGTATCTTATAATTCTTGACTCTTGATGAATGTATCTTTTCTTTTATGTACAGAGAGCATATGCACCAGACAAATTCCTTGTGTGTCCAATCACACTTGGTCAATAAAGAATTCATTCATTCATTCATTCATTCATTCACTCTATCCATCCATCCATCCATCCATCTGTTCTACATAGTTATATGATTTAGAACCCAAGGCCTGAACTTTACTAAGCAAGAGCTCTTAGCCCACTTCAGTTCAAAAAACTATATATACTATGAAGAAAAAAATTGAAACCATTTTACAAATCTCTATTTTGATTCAGAAGAAGTTAATTATAATGCATATCTCATATTTTCTTTCAGCCCCATAGTCTTGCAGAGAAGGTCTGTCTGGGTCTGATGTTCATAGAAAATAAAACCTTAAATTAAAGGGGCAGTCAATCAATTTTTTATTATTATTTGTGATTAGCATAATAAATTACAATCAAATCTATGAAATGGTAAAATGTCAGTAACATTCAAACAACTTTCATCACATTTTCTCTACCACTGAAGTCAACAAATGCAGCAAATAGCACCCCTTGTAGTCCATATTTCAGACAAGGGTTGTAGGATTAGGCACCAACTGAGCATGTTTAAAGACCATCTGTTTTTCAATTAATGTACCTCCAATCTATCTACTTCCAAAGGATTCCAGACCAAGTGCTTGGAAAAAAAGTTTACTATTCCCAACATTAAATTTAAAACATTAAATTTACTATTCCCAACATTTCTCTTCTTTACCCCCTTTGTTTTTTAAGTGTTCAACAGAGGCATTAGACAAGAGGAGAAATAATGGGATTGAAAAGTTAAAGAAAACACTGAGTGTCTTCTTTACTAAAATAAAATTTAGATTTTATTTTTAAAAAGCCTCAAATGATATTGAATATTTAATTAAGAAATTGAAGGACTTTGGTGCATTATTTAGCTTTTAAGTAAATAAATAATAAAAATGTTAGTTAAGAATATGAGTATACATAAAATCATTATCAGTGAATAATACGGCAAGAATGGACATTGGAGGTTTTCTAGTTCAAACACAAACACACACACACACACCACACTGTCCAAGGCAGAGTCCTTGTAGCATCCAGGAAAAATGTTTGTCTAATCTTATCTTGAAAACCTTTAAGATTGAGAGACTGATGAAAAGACTGGTTTTAAAATTGAAAAGATGATATATACAGGTGAAACTCGAAAAATTAAAATATCATGCAAAAGTTCATTTATTTCAGTAATGCAACTTAAAAGGTGAAACTAATATATGAGATAGACTCATTACATGCAAAGCAAGATAGTTCAAGCCGTGATGTGTCATAATTGTGATGATTATGGTTTACAGCCATAATCTATGGGGCATTGCCAACAGAAAGATGAGAAACATGAGAACAAACAATACAGAAGAGCTGAAGGCCGCTATTGAAGCATCCTGGTCTTCCATAACATCTCAACAGTGCTACAGGCTGATAGCTTCCATGCCACACCGCATTGAAGCAGTAATTGCTGCAAAAGGGACCCAAACCAAATACTGAGTACATATGAATGCTTATACTTTTCAGAGGTCCGATATTGTTCTATGTACAATCCTTGTTTTATGGATTGCATGTAATATTCTAATTTTCTGCAATTGTGGATTTGGGGTTTTCATGAGCTGTAAGCCACATCATCACAATTATGACAAATCATGACTTGAACTATCTTGCTTTGCATGTAATGAATCTATCTCATACGTTAGTTTTACCTTTTAAGTTACATTACTGAAATAAATGAACTTTTGTACGATATTCTATTTTTTTGAGTTTCACCTGTAAAAGAGAGAAAGATAATACTTGACAATGTACTGTCTCTTTTAATCAGACACAATTTCACATACAAATAACAATCTCTCATAAAATAATTGGACTTTCTCCTTCATAAAGTTCCTAGATATATTTTTGAAGAATTGCAAGACCTGTTCAAGCACAGTGAATAATTAGGACTGATTCAAACTAGGAAATTATTAATCTGTTTCTGCACTTACATTTTAATCAGTGCTAAATTTAAGTTTTTTTTTACTTAAGGATATATAGAATAAATCAGTAAAGTTTTTTTGAATTAGAAAATAGACATCACTGTATTAAATTAGAAATATGATCAATCAATACATTTCCTGGTCACCTGTTAAGATTTGCATCTCGTATGATTGGCTGTTCTTAAGATTCTCAATAAAATCTTAAGAGATTCTACTTTAAATTTTCTGAATGGTCAAAATCCTTTCTCTAACAGCCAAAAATGGTAAAATATTGCATGGATAAAATGAACTGAGAGATCCAGGTTGTTGCAGTCTCTCTCAGTCCTTGGAAAGAAGCAATGCAAATCACTTCCAAAATCTTGCAAACAGAAATGAACAACTTAGTTTGGACTGAGAGACTTTTAAATGGCACACTGGTGACCTTCCTCCAAAACTCAAATGAAACCAGAGCAAAACAGTATATAGAACCAAGACAAATATTAGATATTTAATTTATAAGGAATTACAATATTAAAGGACTTGCTATTGCTCACTTGCTAAATAATTCCCCTTCTATTCATTTCCTATCACATTATCACTGTTGGAAAATCTTTTGAAAGGATGTAAACATTCAGGAACATGGCAATTTTATCTGCAAACAATTTGCATGCCTGAAACCTAACTTCCAGGAATTTTTTTTCCGGAAAGAGAAATGAAGGGCATAAAGAAGATAATATTCTATCTCATGGCTAGTGAGTTTTTACATTGACAGAATACAACATGAAAAAGGGTCTTTTCATCCACCATATCCTTCCTGGCACAGACTAGTCAACAAAGTGGTAACATCTAAAGTAGATGTACTAGTATTAGCAGTTAACTAGAAAATAGGGTAGGCTGTAGCAAGAATATAGCTTTCAATCAGTATGGACCCTTGGATGGTTTGAGTTAGTAAAATCTTTTTGTTGCAGTTAAACATTGGCACATGCATAATTAGTGACTGTATTATCCTATGGATATAGATACAATACTAAATGACTCATCATCACTTTTTGCATGCTCAAAATTATTTACTATTTCTGAATTAATTAATTCATATTTATGATTAGTTTTCTAAGGCATATTGCTGTGTATTGGATTTCTTTGTTTTCTGTGCATTAACATTTGGCCTAGGGTTCATTCTTTCTTTTCTTTCCTCAATGTGCATTAGAACATTGATGAAGTTCTAAGATCTTGTATCTTTCATTTTCTTACTACATGCCTTTGGACTTGATTTAGTCTCTAAGCTCCAAACAATCTCTCTAGGTATTTGTATTCCAAATACAAATTTCATATGTATAGTCTTTACGTACTTTACGATTATTATTTTCTAAACTGTATGAGGTTAATTTAAGAGTATTGTTATTTAATATTTTCTCTTTTCTTTTCCCTCAGAGGTTTAGTTCCTCATGTCCTAGGTGATCTTATTTTTCTGTGGTGTTGCAACCTTCTGGCTCATTTTATCAACACTTACGCTGTGGATGACAATGTGAGTGATGATTAATTTTATTGTACTCTAAAATTTCTTCCCCAAAGATCCATTGTGGTGTAGTGGGCTGCTCCCAGCTAAGGGGCACGTTCATACCTCAGCCATGAAAATTCATTTTGAACCAGTTGTACATCCTCAGTCCAATCCACCTCATATGTGTGGTGGTTGACAGGATAAATATACATCCCCAGGTAGGTTTCCATGCAAGCCTGGGAGAAAGGGATATAAATCTAATAAATAATTCATCATGATGTCAAGCAAGAAAGTGAATTGAAAGAAACCAGAATTTCACAAGTTTAAGTATTATTGTACAACAATTATTTTGTTCTGGCCAATTTTTCTTTTTGTTTGTTTTATGCTGGCAGTTTTCCCATATTCACTTACTTTTTTTAAAGAAAGTAAACTAAATCTAAGGAAAAACAAAATATACCAAACATTGAAAGGTATTTCCTAACTAATAATAAAATTTGGTATTTCTGCTTATTGTTGAGTTAATTCCCCGTTGGGAGAATGAGCACATACAGGCAGACGTAGTGAGAGAAGTGAAGAATAACACACACACAGCACACAGATACACTGTACAGTAAATGCAGGTTTTTACTTCCAATAAACGTTTAAGCAAAGTTCAAAATAAGCAGTCCAAGTCATTCACAGGTAGTGTTCAGTGTTCAGTTCAAGGATAATCCAAATATCAAAGTCCAGTATCAAATACAGTTCGGTAACAGACTTACATGAACGATCAGTAACAGTCATTAGGAGGAACGGCAAAACTCTCCAACAAAAGAAAACAGAAACTCACTGAGACTCACCCACTTCACTGAGACTCTATTCTAAGACTAAACAACCCAGGTTTCTGGCTCCATCTTATGGCCATTTGAGAAACCACACCCAATTACAGTTTTAGGATTTTCTTTTTTTAAAAAAAATTTCATTGGTTTTTTTAAAAACAAACACAAACAAACAAAACATAAAAACATCAATACTATTCCATAAATTTACATCCAGTGTGCCGGTTGGTTTACAAGTTGTTTTATGCATCCATTTCATAGTCCACAATTACAA
>JANHFN010002681.1:102821-113953 GCA_032468175.1 Toxicocalamus goodenoughensis
GCCGCATTCTGAACTAACTGTAGCCTCCGGATGCACCCCAAAGGCAACCCCATGTAGAGAGAGTTGCAGTAGTCCAATCGGGATGTGACGAGAGCGTGGGTGACTGTGCGTAGGGCGTCACGGTCCAGGAAGGGCCGCAACTGACACATCACTTAAAAGACTTACATTTATTTAAAAGACTTACATGGCTGCCCATCATGCATACCATAATTTTGGCTGGCTCACAAAACAATAATAAAAATTGTAACAACTCCCAAAATCTCAGAATGGGATGATTTGACACTGCTATCTCGACAAGGTCAGCAAGAGGCACCCTTCTCACCACCTCTACCAACTGGCTGCTTCCATCTCTTTGCAAGGCATTTCAACACTAGAAATTTATTTCAGGGATAACGCGAGCGAGCTGGTTGTCAGAGGGGGGGCGACTATGGATGGAGTGGGAGGCAACAATGCAGAGGCAATGGCATGGGATACGGTGTCAAAATGGGAAGCTCCCTCCACCCTGTATTTTTTTAAAAAAAGTGCATTGTTTAATGGTTGAGAGTGTTTTGTTCTGAAAATAAGGGCAGCTTTGTAAAGCAATGGGGTGGGATGTCAGCTTTTTTTAAAAACTAAAACATCTTGCATTGAGTTGCATTCAGATCCTTGCCTCTCAAGCAGATTGCAAAGTTTGCAGCCATATTTAGCTGTGGGATATGATGCACTACAGAAATGGGGCTGCATGGACAGGAAACGTTGGAGTCCAAACTGGAAAAAAAGCCCTCTTCTTAGCATTACTCTTTTCACAACATCTGTGTCAGCTTTGGGGGGGGGGAAACATTGCTGCAACTCCCCATCCAAACGCACTCTGCACCTGACCAGAAACACCAAGAAGTCATCCACCTGGCTTTGAGGAGGGGAAAAGCACTCTGCACGTGAACAGAAACACAACTAAATTATCCACCTGGCTCTGTGGGCACTTTGTTGCAACATTCCGAACAATCAGAAGTGTTTCTGGTCTTTCTTTTTCTTTTCTCCCCACCCCGGGCTCACTTCTCTTTCCCCTTCTCCCCATCACTGTGTCTTCCTATTTGCTTTTGTATTTTTGTATTTTACTCTATAATCTAATAAAATGTTTTAAGAAAAAAAAAATTAATATAAAAATAAAAAGTGTTTCTGGTCATATGCAGACTGCTTTCATAGTGTTTCTGATCATGTGAAGAGTGCTTTTCTCTAAAGCTGGAAATTTTGCAACCTGCTTGATGGGCAAGGATTTGAATGGAAGTCAAAACAAGACTTTTTAGTTTTTAAAAAAGCTGACATCTCACCCCATTGCTTCCCAAAACTGTCATTATTTTCAGAGCAAGGCAGCCTCAAACATTAAGAAAAGTGGCAGTTAAAAAATGTTGCAGGGTGGCAGGAGCTTTCCATTTTGATACCCCAACCCACGTCATTGCCTCTGCACTGTTGCCTCCAACTCCACTCTCCAACCATCACTGCCCCCCTCCTGCTTACTCACCCCCCTGGATCTCCCTTCTGTGCCCACAGCGAGTTATCCCTGCAGCAAATGTCTGGTGTTGAGATGTCCTGCAAAGAGATAGAGGCAACGAGTTGGCAGACGGGACTTGGCAGTGGCAAGGAGGCTGCCCCCAGTTGGCCGTGTTTAGCTAGTGGCGTTGAGACATCCTAGAAACCTCCCACCCCCTGAACATCTACACTGAATTCTAGCAAGCTGTTCAAGGTCTTCTGGAAGACTAGGAGTGTCCCAGCCTGTCTGGGAAGTGGGGAGAGTTACAGAGGAGCACAGAGGTGAATTTAGAAAAACAATGCAATAATCTTTAGTAAAACTCAGCCCAGGAAAGCTGGAAAATATGAGAAGTATACCCCACCTTGACTCTGTTTGGTTAAAAAAAAAAAAAGGCAGGAAAATTGCCAGACTTCCAAAATTCTGAGTTTCACGGGTGTCAAATTTGCGGTGTCACATTGCCATCATGTGACGTAATCTTAACTTTTTTTCCCCTTTGCAGAGCTGGGGTGAGTGTGGCCTGTGCATGTTGAATACGGCCCAAGTTTAGTTTGATACTAGATCAATAAAGTTTTAGCATTTCATTTGGTGTCTGTTTCTTGTTTTTCCTTTTAAAGATTGATTTATTAAAGACCAAAAGACATCTGAGGTCTTTTCCAGCCATATGATTCTATATTCTAATAAATACATTCAAAGAAAAAAACTCAAGTGAATGTGAAAAAGAAAAAGGAAATGAAGACAGAAAAAGGAGATAGAAAAAAGAAAATAAAAGAACAAAAAATGAAAAAATAATTGAGGAAGTGGCTTCCAGTTTTCCTCTCAGTACTTATACATACAATTTTAATCTCTCTCTTAAATTGTATCATAATTTCCTTCTTTCTATAACCTATTCTTTCTCATCATAAGTCACAAAATCATTTTTTACACAAAAAAACCATAAGAGTTAGAGCACTGGAGGCATAATCTGAGGTTTGGATGGCATGGATGATAAAGTTAAATGTGGATAATAAATAACATTTTATTAGATGTGCCACACTGAGAATAAGGAATAGATATAAACCCAGGCTATGCCTGAAAACACCTCTATGGATCTTGGCACAAGAGAAACAGTAGGCAAAGACAGAAAGTTAATGTAGCAGAAATTATTGGAGAATCACCAAGAGGAATGTAAAATTAAATCTAGAGAACAACTAAAGGCAGAATGATGTATTTGTCAATGGTTTTCCCATTTAGAGTTATATCAAAAGGATTTAAAACAGATAAAAAGACTTATGGTATAGAACAAAGTAAGAGAATATGAAGTGCAATTGTATACTAATGATAATCATGTAATTGCTAAAATGTATAAACTTTTGTTAAAATTTGAAATGGAAGAACAGGTTAAAGAATATTATAAAAAAGGGCTATGAATTTTGATTATAATATACAGATGGATCAATGGGAAAATATGTGGTCAAAGGGTTGAAATTTACATTAGGTTATAATCTTTTAAAGAGGGAATTTTTATAAATTGATGAATGATGCCAGAGAAATTATATAGAATGCATAAAGGAAGCCCAAATGCATGTTGGAAATGTAAGCAACACAAAGGGACATTTTATCATTCATGGTGAACATGTAAAACTAAAAAAATTAGATTCAAATATACACAAAGGATTTTAAAGATTAATATTAAAGCCACAACATTTCCTTTCAGGACTGATGGCTACACAGAAAAATCACAGAATTTTATATCAGTATATTATTAATCCATTAAGATTAGTGTATACATGAAGGTTGAACAAAACTGGCATAACCCATCTTGGAAAAATGGTTGGTGAAATTGCCAGAACTTGCTGAGATGCCAACTGACTTCTGTGGTTGGAGAAAAGTAATTATTGACATTTGTCTTGTTTCTGACCTGGCCCATCTTGAAATACTTCATTTCTCAAGACCTGCCTGCTATTTTGAGCTGCTTCTCTCGACAGTAGCCCAGAAAGATATGAATTCTACTAACCTGCCCATTCCCCAACTCAACCAAGATTAATAAATTTTACTTTTGCTCAATTTTGTATCACCTGCAAAAATGTAACATTTAAGAAACATTCTTTCCATCTCTTTCATCTTACTTATTAAAAAATACAGTTGAAAAATAGGGGACTCATGACTGAGGATTTTAATGTTTCAAGCAAGTCTTAATATTTAAAGCTTTTTTGAGAAAAAAAGCGATCAATGTGAATTTATACATCCATCTCAAAATTCATGTAAATGAGAAGCCAAAAATGTTGTACTGTATATCATAAACAGCAGGAACCAAAACACAGTAAAAACAAAAATAGAAAAATATTTATATATAAAATGTTTTAAATATATGTAAACTTGTTCCAGGAAACTTTTAAAAAAAGCAATAATTTTACTTTGAAAACCTTGAACAAAGCATTTTTTTGGAGTTGAACTCAACTCCAGGGGATTTCACAAACAGATTTATGCAATAGTCTTGACATCAACATAAAAGAGGTTGCTTCATTAGGGATTTTTAAAATTTTTCCAGTCTAGTTCACAAGGGCTGGAATTCCTTCATGATCTCCCATCTAAGTACAAAGCAGCCCTAATCCTGCTTAAAATACAAAGCCCCTCCCTGTACTCAAAACATACGCCAGTATTAATCAAATTTAGCTATGGTGGCCTGTTGATAATAAATGCTTATATGCTCCCAATGAGACAAAACCTTGAGATCTGTGGACTGAACTGATAAGATCACCTGAATGCTGCCACATGCTTTAACAAAATGCTTTAACAAAGAACTGATTGTACAGTTGGTTATTCTGCATTCTTGTAATATAGAATACAGAACATATAGCATTTTATCTTTTCAGGGGACTTTCTATCCAAATAGGAAATATATAATATTGAACAGAACAAAACAAATCTGGAAAAAATATCTATGTAAGTTCAACTCAAGTTTTCCTGTTTCTGAAAAACCTATGTTACCTTCTTTTACTAAGGTTTGATTATTACCATAGATATCAAGTTGACTATAAATGAGATACCATTTCAGATGCTGCAGAATTATGACCCTCTTCATTCCCAGGAAATCATTTTAGTTGACTTCAGTATGTAATCAGGGAATGAAATTATTTGTCTTATTAAGAGAACTCAGATGTCAACTGTTTATATGTCGCTATCCAGCCATCTATTTGCCTCAAATAAATACAATATTATGTTAATTTGTATGCCTTCTGTACTCCAATGGAGACACTACACTGTAACAATAATAGATGGCTTGCTTTGAGAAATCCAGCATGGCCAATTCCCCTTCCTGTGGAGTTGATTCTATTGAAGGGAAACCCAAATGGGGGAAGATACATCTTACTAGAGAATTTTTTGTACAGATTTTAATATCTGACCATCTCATAATGTTCTACTAATTTCAGAATGGATATTATCTATTGGAAAAGAAACAAAAATACAGCTGCAAGAAGATACAGATAGTCCTTGACTTACAACCATTTGTTGTAAGTTGAAGTTACAATGGCACTGAAAAAGTGTCCTATGACCGTTTTTCACACTTACAACCATTGCAGCATCCCTATGGTCAAAAATTGGGCATTTGGCAACTGGCTATATTTATGATGGTTGCAGCATCCTGGGGTCATGTGATCATCTTTTGCAGCCTTCTAAAAGGCAAAGTCACTGGGGAAGCCAGATTCACTTAACAACTGTGTTACTAACTTAACAACTGCAGTGATTCACTGAAGAATCGTGGCAAGAATACTGATAATAGTGAAACAAAACTCACTTAACTGTCTTGCTTAGCAATGGAAATTTGGGCTTGTAGGCTGAAGACTACCTGTATTACATTGCAGAATAGCTTGTGCAAAAATAAAAATGTTGGGTCTCACGTATTACAAATAGAATTTAGAAGATTAAGATTAAGGTCAGGGATTACATCAGCCCTGTGCTTTGTTTTCTAAAAGTAAACTGTTATTGCTCTTTTGGTGCCTTCAAGTCAGACATGATTCCTGACAACTTTTGTGTTAATTTCCCTCGCAAGATTATAGATGTGGATTGCCATTACCTTCTTCTAGGATGGCTTCTGACTTCTCAGTATTTGGCTGAGAGGGAGTGGCTGACCGATGATCACTCAACTGGACTCCATATGCCTAAGAAAGGATTAGAACCAAAGTCTTCCTGGTCCAAGTCCAGCACATTCAACACAACATCAAATGTGCATTGCACTTGAAAGCACCAAAAGTTTGGGTTCAAAAATTGCTGGAGCATTTCAAGGAGGACAGAGACAGAAAGGGGCCCAAAGCTGTAGAAATAGAAGAAGAGGACAATGAATAAATCCACCCTGAGGAAAACACACAAGCTCACTAGAGGACTTTGGGCCAGTCATTCCCTCTCAGCCTACCTCAAAAAGGATGTTATGAGAGGAATGCTGTCCACGCTGCCTTTGTGTTTCTTAGGAAAGGCAGGATATAATTTGTCAAATAAAGAGATTAGTGGAATGATGTGGACCAAAGGTGGTGTTCAGCAGGTTCTCACCAGTTCTAGAGAACTGGTAGCGGACATTTTGAGTAGTTTGGAAACAGGTGAATACCACCTCTGACTGGAGATTTTACAGTATCCTTCCCCTGCCACGCCCACCAAGCCACGCCCACAGAGCCTCTAGTAAAAACTTTTTTGAATCCCACCACTGATCTGGATAGTTATCATTTGCCTATGCAAGCACCAGGAATATCATTCAAGTGAAAGAGATGTAACCAAACTATTTGACATGACTTGTGCTCACTGCAGAAAACATTTCTCAGCTGTTTCATTTGATGGGTTAAGTTTGTTTGTATAAAAACATATTTTTAAAGTGGCCTTCAATGTCCAATGTTACATTTCTTTACACATGTACACTGCCAGGATGGGGACCCATGTTTAAGGGGACAGATTAATCAAAAAAAATGATTTGGGGCTGAAAGAGCATAGAGTTGTTCATTATTCTTTGGACGGAACTGTACCCAATCCTATGTTCTCCAAATGCAAAGTATTTTGCACGATTCTTGATCAATGGTGCTGGCTGGCGGTATTATGGGAACTGAAGTCCAATTTTACCGGAATACATCAGATTAGAGTCATCAAAGGGGAACTTGGTTCCGTTAAAGTCTATTTCCCGGACTTTTAAGACCAGTCGTTCTCTTCAATGCAATGCAAGGCGTGGTGAAGGGAGTCTTCTGCAGGAGAACCGCTAGCGCTTAGCAGCTTAAAGTCTCTCGCCACGCAATCAAGTGCCCCGGAGCGCCAATCTGGCAGAGGGCTATTGTGGACCACGCCACGCAGGATCGGGTGCCCTGGCGGAAAAGTTGAAGCAAGGAAATGGAAACGCGTGATTTCTACCCTGGGAGAGAAACCAACAGCCCCTTGCTAACAGCGCGCGTTCTCACGCAGTCCTATCCGTTTCTTGCGGGAGAGAAAGCTTAGGATGGCGCCTCCCCAACTAGGAGCTTTCCAGGAGGGACCACTTACTTCTCCAGTATCAGAATCACCTACCTCAAGAAATTGTGCCCAGTCTGGAAATCCTATTAGCATGCGAGGAAAAAAGGGGGATCCAAGACCTTCCCCACCACCCTCTAAATATTTCTGCGCCTCTCGCTTATCCGCTATCTGCCCGGGAATCGGCCTTCCTCTCCATCCCGCACACGGTATAAGCCGGGCAAAAGGACGGGCAAACCCGCCTCAACCTGAAGGACGCCGGTCGTTGTAGTTCTCACAAGCTCCCGGGGTTGCCCTCCCTTGGCCCCGCCTTCCCAGCGTTAAGAAGGGGAAGGCGGGGACCTGCAGCTGTGGGAGGTGGGGATGGTGGAGAGACAGGGGGCCGTGGAGGATTTAGCGAGGGTGTAAAACTGGAAGGTAAAATGAGCGTGTCCTTGGGCACTCTGACTCTGGTTTCCCCCATTTGCTGAAGGAGAAAACCGCAGAGGAAAGCTATTGCTTCGAAACTTGGAACAAAATGAATAGCTGTTGATTTTGCCGACCCCGAAAGATTTCGGATTCCAAATATACATACGGGTCAGGATTTCCAAACTGGTCTTGCTGTACGCAAAAAACACTGCCAATCTTATTGGCAAGGTTTTGTAATTTTAATTCTGAACATAATCCCGTTTCCACCACCACCACCACCCCCCAAAAAAAAATCCTAATGCGATGTTAACTCTTGCCCCCCTTTCTTGTTAGATTAACATGCCCTTGGTTTGGCTGTTGAATTAATGCATAGCTCAATTTACCGTAGGGTTTTCTTTACTGTACAAACTTTGTAGCTTATATTGCAAAGGAAGATACTGGAGTTCCATGGAAAATTAGGAAAATCTTCATTAACCAAGATGTCGAGAAAATTGGAAGGTGAAACAAAATGCTGGAAGAGAAGTTTGGTAGCTACACTTTTATTATTTTTAAAAAAATAAAATGAACAAATGAAGACAGATCCAGAGAAAACTGAAGGATTGTGCGAGCAGCTTAGTTTGAAGTGGATTGCAATGAGGACAAAACAGCAGAATCTACTTAAACTCTGCCAATTTTCAAAAGCTAAGCAGAATGGAACTGGTTAATATTTGGTTTGGAACACCAGGAAAAACCAAAAGGTGGCATGACTACCACTTCTCTGTTGCTGAAAAAACCTGCATGCATAAGTTGAACCTGACCTGAAGGAAACTATTTCTACTAGACAATAAGCAGTTACAAAAGATGCTGCAAGTTTACTTCAGTGGGCCACAGCTCAATCCAGATATGCAGATATGCCATTCTGAGGACAAGGAGGGGAGAAATAGTTCTTCCGAGTAATTGCTGAAAGTGGTGTTGAAACTGATTAATACGTTCAAGTTAATTTTATTTCACTGTAGACCTATGTTAATTTTTATAACTAGATATAATTTGTCTATATTGTAAGTGTGGGAAGCCCTCCTCCTAGAAAATGAAATACTTTGGGCAATATTAAAGAGGCAGAATATTATATTTCCCTTAAAGGAGAAGAGGAGAAAAATGTTCTTAAAGGCAGAAAGCAGCTCCAATCTTCCTGCCATAGGAAAACAAGCAGAAGCTTGAAGAGGCTGGTCTTTTGGAATGGAGATTTTTGTATCCATTCAGAATAACTGGGCCAATCTATTCATAAGCAATAGACTCCAAATAAGCAACACAGTTAGGCAAGCTGACGAGATTAGCTCAGACAAATACCTAGTATTTGCATTTCCCCTTTTGTCTGAAGAGCCAGCCATGACCCCTATATAGTGACAGCCATTAAAATATTAAGGGACACATTCTTACGCAGGAACAGGCACCTCAATCACAAAGCCCCAAATAATGTATAAAAGCCCACCTATCCCAATCCCATTTTTTCAGCCACCACAGAAACATGCTGCTCTCAATTGAAATTTTTGGAAAACCAAACAGAGACCTCCTTTCCTTGCAGCCTTGCTCCATTTTATTTCCAGCATCTTTCTCCCAGCTTGGAACCGGACCAGATTTATCTTCCAACACAGGCAAAGGGTAAAGCCAGAGGTATTAATTTTCCAAGTTGTCATTTATTCTTAATGTTTGTCAGTGGATAAGCTAAGCATTTATATCATTCTATCAAGCAGTGCTGGTTTTCCAAATTTCCAATCTTCAAACAATACAGAAAAATAAAGAATATGCTTCAGTAAATGATCATTTGTATATGGTTCCATGTACATGCGAAAGAAAATCAGTCAGCAAGAGAAGAAAGTACTCTCCTATTTAACACAGAAGAATCTTGCTCTAGAACTTGGGCAAAGTGTCAGTGAAGGAAAATGTGAAATAATAGCTGTCATATTTACTGCTCCTAAAGTGCTTTCAAATCAAAGTACAGTACAAATACACATTAAATCAAGAACCAGCTTTTCTCGATCTGTAATAGCAGATACTAATAACACGGGTACTGAAATGCTTAATCATTCAAACAATAGTATAAAGTCCTATATCAGAGGAGCACTTAGCAGTTAAGGGTCTCATCTCTGTGAAGAGATTTCATCCTGCTACTCACTCTAATGTGATTTAACCGCTACTGTATTGATTTTTAAAAAAACCTTGTTAAATATCTTGAATTATCGCAACTACATTTAGATAAAAGCTTCTCTTTTTATGTGTGTTCCAACTATTAGCCTCATTTTCCCACAAAGCTTTGGAATAATCTTTCCTGAATCTTAATACTACTTTGATAGCTGATTCCTTCCAGTGCTTGGGCTAAAAGGAAAAACAGGCAGGACAAGTTTGAAAGAAGAGTAAGTGGGATAGAGAAAGAAAAAAAGTAATTTATGAATCAACTGATGTGAGGAAGAAAAAGGCAGTGGTTCATAAAAAAGTCTGTGACCAACTATTGTTTGCTCCACTCCCCAGCGTTTCTCAACCTCAGGAAGCTTTAAGATGCATGGACTTTAATTCCAATTGAACTCTTAAAGTTGCCAAGGTTAAGAAACTGCTTTACCCAATTGCAATTTTGCATGTGTTTCTAGACATGTTTCAGATCATCTCTAATTGAAGATATGTGCCTGATATCTGCCATAGAAAGCATGGCAGATTTCAGCCTTCACATGGGGGTGTTCCCCTCCACAAGTGCAAACATCTTGAAAATAACTCTGGAGACAGTGCCTGGAAGGGAGAGAGCATGTCAGCAGCTCTGTGTAGTAACCAATAGCAGCCCAGATATTGCCCAGACCAAATTAAAACTTGGCAGAGAAACTACACAAGGCACGGTTGTGCCTGGGCAATTTGAAAAATGCCGTGTTTGAAGCAGAGGAGGGAGGCATGATTGCAGGCTTTCTCTGCTGGAAAAGAGAGGAGTGAAGAGTGACATCTCCTGTTCAAACCTGCTTCGTGTGATTGTCAAAGTGTTGCATACCCAAAACCAGTGGTAATGACTGCTGCTGGCTATGTTATGAACCCCCTGCACACTTATTTTACCACAGAATGGTAAAATAAGGACATGGAAAGATGGAGGGACACAAAAATATTCATGTTTTCCTGCTGTTTTATCTCTAACTCTCTTTAAGCTATACACTTGGGGTGCTCAACAAACCTTAACATAGCCGGCAATCTGGCTGTACCATCTGGCACAGCATCTTGGGCAAGAACCTTAGAGTCACACCTGTCTTCACACACCTGTTGTATAAAGACACTCTACAACATGTGACCTTACTGCTTTGTCCTCTCCACCCGTATATTTGTGAAATGAATTAGGATAATATAGAGCAATTTTATGTTGTATGAACTGTGCATTTCACTTCAGAGCTTTTCCAATCTGTTTCAGTTTCAATGTGCATTTCTTCACAAATCTGTTAGGTCCTTTTTCCACATAAATGGACTTTCTAAAAAAAATGTGCCAAATTCCTGCTACTCTAAGTATCAGAAAGAAGTTGTGTTTTAAAACACTAAATATTTTTTCATTTTATTATTTTAATTTAGACTTTGTTGTAATGACGAGGCAGTCGAGTTGTTTGATCATGAACAACTGAATCATGATGATCTTTACTGGAGTATAGTCTTGTATTTATATACATTTTAGTTATCCTCCATCATTGGTTAACTTTGGTTACTGCTTAACTTTGGTTACTGTTTAGTACAGTAATCCATACAATTAATTATCTCTAGT
>JANHFN010002682.1:2369-16742 GCA_032468175.1 Toxicocalamus goodenoughensis
TATTTAATAAGAATATTTCATTCATTCAGATCTAGGATGTCTTATTTTTGTGTTCCTTTATTTTTTTGAGCAGTGTATATAATTTGGTATTAGCAGTATACACAGAATATGAAACCACCAAAGAAATATTTTTCTAGAGAATAAAATATTCATTCTTTTCATAATTATCTCACCTCCATTGGGACCAGGATCAGGAGGTCCTAAACTGACACCTCCCCAGGATCGTCCAGTCCAACCTCTTTCCTTCTTAATCCGTACTCTCTTTCTTTTGTCTAGTTGCTTTTGTTCCTCAACTTTTGCTAACTGCAAAGCCTTCTGCTCTTCTTCATTTCTCTGAGTAATGCTTTGAACTTTTCCAGATACCATCAATGGGGCATTGAGACCAGGCCAAAGGAAACCAATTTTTCCTGAACACATCAACACAAAACAATTACAACAAATACAAATTACAAACAGATTACAACAAATCATGGATTTTATTTAGCATACTATCAACCTACACTTCTGAGCAAATCAGAAGTCTTAAAATGATTTTGTTGCACTCATTCATTCTATATGTATAGCTTATCATGGCATCTTAAGGAAGATTAAAACTGTAAAAAGTGGCAGACATTTTTGGCTAACCAGAATTTGCAAAAGTTTAATTGTTTTTAATAAGAGAACCCAACTATATAGAATTCATGACTGAATTTATTACTGAAAGTGAGTCAATTTTTACATACAATATCTCCCTCTATTCCAACTTGGAATCAATTCTTTTCAAGTAGAAAACTTATTTCCTGAAATAAATTCTGATTATCACTCTCTGGCTATTTTCAGCACCCCAAGGAAATCCTTATAAATACAATATGTGAATTCTGCAAAAAGGAATTTTAGTATATCCTCATATCCTAAGGTAAGTCTTTCTGCTGGGATTCAGCAGTAATTCATTCCGCACATGGTTGACTCTACTACAGTATAAGATGGAATGAGGGCACAATTTACCTCATGCGGCATATGCTAAGGAATCTGGAGAAAATAGCAATCATAGCTTCCCCACACCATTATTGCTTCCCAGATATTCCCACTCCAAAAAGACAGCTATCTCCCCTTTGTAAGCTATCTTTACTTCCTACAATACTATCTTACTGTTTGGAAGGTTTTCTTTTCCAATTAATTAACATTTGGCAATAAACAGAGCTGGAATTTATTAATTTGCTCTGAGCCTTTGTAGTTTTAATGATTCTCCAGAGCAGGATTTCCCAACTGTGAACTTTCCCTTTTTTTGGAAAATTTTTAAATCCCATCTTTATTATTTTCATAAATAACTCAAGGCAGAGAACATAACTAATGTTCCCTTCTTCTATTTTCAACAATTTTGAGAGTTGGGCTAAGAAAGACTGATGGACCCAAAGTCACCCAGCTGGTTTTCATGCCTGAGGTGGGATTAGAAATTCAGTTTTCTGATTTTTAGCCTTGTGCCTTAATCTCTGGCTTCCTTACGTTGTTATATTATAATCCCTTACATTGTTAACTCTTTTACATTATTATAAAAATCCACCCTCCCAAAAGTTTCATTGTATTGTTTTCATTGTTCACTTGTGTTAATTTTGGTATTTGGATTTTTAGGGGTAATGTGTACATTAAAATTACACTAAAGGGAAGTTTAACCCCTGTTCCTTCTAATTTCTCATAGCCCTGATTTAACTAATTGTGTTATCATATCAGCATCCAAGTTCAGTATTAGTTAGACTGATTCCAATACTTAATCCCTTCTGGATTCTGCATTATTTCATGAGTTTACCTTCGCCAAGGACCTGGCCTCTGTTGAGATCCCTCGTTTTTTTCCGCTTGCCTCGCTTGCCTCTCCCTTTCCTTCCACCTGCAGTATTCTCTGCTGCAACTCCTTTCCAGAGTTCGTTGGCTGTCACTGTTATGAAACAGATGTCTATAAGTTGTCTAAGTCATAATATATTTTAACAGCAGTTCAAATGAAGAAAAAAGTATATGCTATTTACTCTTATGTTTAAGCCAGCTATACCTCAAGTAAAATATACCTCAAACAGCTGGTAAGAAGGGCTTGCACTTAATTTGTTTGCAGAAGAGTATTTACTGAGGTTAACATCAAATTTATAAGACAACACAGAAACATAATGACCTGCTGTCTGGAGGTTAGGTCACAGCAGCCATTGACTTCTTTTCTTTTTGGTTTGAAATGTTTTGCTGCTTATCCAAGTAACTTCTTCAGTCTGAGAATTGTCATCATCATGATATATTACCTAAAATTGCATCAATTTATACCAGGGCTGCCAAACTTGCAGCCCATGGGCTGGATGTGTCACATCTGGTCATGCCCAAGCCTGGTTTAGCGAATGAGAAATTCTCTATATGCCATGTGACACTGCAAATTTGATACCCCTGATTTATATAATCTTTTTTTATTTCCACAAGAATATCAAATAGTTATTTCCATTTCCAAGTGCCTTCCAAAGTGTAAAACTGTATATAGCCATAGGACTACAGGTAAATCTTTGGGATATGATGGCAATTCTGGTAATCTCAATTGCCATCGCTAAACAAGGTCTGCATGGGTTGTTCTGCAAGGATTTTAATAACTGCAATTTCGGATTTCCTGCCATATTCCTCACTGACTATGCTTGTGACAAGCTGACATGAGAAAGTCACAAATCATAATCACATGTCTGCAGGTACGCTGCGATGGTCAGAGCTATGAGAACATGTCATAAAATAACATTCATTCTGTACCACTGTATATCATTCATTCACTGAACATTAAAAGTTAATAATACATACCCCTGGTCCCTGCAGATATGGCCACTGGAATGTTCTGTGGTTACGGGGTCCACATTTGGGTGCTTGGCAGCCCAACCTTATGACCACATGGGTGCTTCAACTTACCCCAGCAATCCATATCCCTCCCATCTTTGCCTTTTTGGCACCCAGCACTTGCTGCCCAGTGCTCTGCAAACCCTGGTTAACCTTTGCCTTCTTGCTCCTGTTGCTGATCCATGCATGCCCAGCCTGGCCCTTTGCAAGGCAACTGCTAGCTGCACAAGGCTTTCTTCACAAGGTCATGAACCAAAGCTTCCTTGCATGATCTGGTGAAGAAGGCCTTGTGCTGCCTCATGTGGAGGGTCATGTTCAAGTTACCTCAGCAGCAGCAGGAGTAAGAAAACAACAAACATCAACTGGAGCAGTGAAGTGAGGGTGGCTAGGGTCTACGCAGTGCAAGGTAGTGACAGGAGCTGGGGCAGGGTCTGTGTGCCACACTGCTGGGCTAGGCTGCAGCGGCTTCCCAGGTTGGTTATGGCTTTGGGCCACACTACTGGGGCTTCCTCAGAGAACCAGAGGCTTGACACCATGTTGCTGGACTGAGTTGGGGTTTCCTGGGGCTTTTGTACTTTGCTGTGGCTTGAAGGCTTAGAGAAACAGTGCAGCAAGCAGCCCGAGTTGCATGATTGTAGGGCTACTTGCTGCCCCAGAAAGCAGGATGCATGATAGGCAAAAGGGCAAAGATGGGGGCAATAGACAGTTGGGGGGGAGTTCTAATGGCTGGGATGGGTAGGCCAGTCAGATTAGACCTGGGCTTCAGAATAAAATGATATTTTTAGTGGGACTTACAAACTGCAAAGGAGATGTTGATCTTTAATATGAAATTAGAGTATCAAGATTATAATTGATAAAAGGCCAAATTAATATGATCCAACCAAGTTCATGCTAGAACCCATTATGATGTGTTTTCTTGTTTAGGTTCATAAAGAATACATTACAGATGGTGACTACAGCAGGAACTGTTTAATTGTGCCCTGAGGATGAGTGCCTTGATATTAGTCTAGAGCAAGAGATTTATGAATAATTTTAGTTTTCTTTCCATTTTTATCCTCAATTTACCCAAATATTCTGGTTGGCAGTTGAATTTCATATCATGGATACTTTCTGGATGCTTGACACTGGTTTTATTGTCTTCTCTCCTGGCATTCTGTATTCCATACTCTTTTCTTCCTATCAACCACATGACTCATCACTTCTAAAAAAGTCAATTCTCTGCTCCTCTTCCACAGTCAATATGGAGCACAGCAGAATCAATTCACAGCTGGTAGTGACAATACTGCTAAGTGCTACTTAAAATATTCCACAGTCTTTCCTGAGGTGACCGTGCATGGCTAATATAAAAGAAAGTAATACTTCAAATAAATTTCAAAATATGGAAACTTATAGCACTTAACTAGTCAGAGGCACAACAAAGACTGTCAAGTGTTCATCAGGAAACTAATAATTCATTCTTATTCTCTTCAGTTAATAAAGATACAGAAGATTTTAGGAAATGTGGACTGGCTTAGCTCTAATCAAGCTTACTTCAGACATAAACTTCAACAATTCATCTCTGCTTCAAACGCACACGAAAGGGAGTTCATCTTTTGCATGTTAATATTTTGATTCACCCAATATTGATGCTACATGGAGGATCTAATCTAATCTAAATTATTTTATTTTCTTGTCTATTTCCAGTCAGTGATAAAGGTATCTAACTCATGATTCTCTGCTTTGCGGAATGCCTCAGAATTTTCTTCTTTCTCTGGTCTTAACATCTGCATGAAGTCACTGGGCAAGGTCATCTGTTGGCCTGGGGTGCGATATACTTCATACGCTAATAATACTCAGTTGTACATCTCTATCCCTGGGCTGACCAGGCAGTGCTCCCAAGGTCCTTTCCCATTGTCTGGAGGCCATGAGGGTCTGGATAGGAGAGAATAGGCTTCAGATCAACCCTGGCAAAACTGAATGGCCATGGACCATCTAGCACTGGGGATTTTCCTCTTCTGCATGGAGGTGCAGTAAAAGTTGGTGCACAATTTGTGGGTCTTTCTGAACACGTGGCTCCTGCTCAAAGGGTTTTTTGCACAGATTTGTCTTAGGTATTATTCCCATTCTCAGAACAGTGTTACAGATGGTGACTCACTTGGATTATTGCAAGTAGAGTTACCTTTGAAGAGCATTTAGAACTGTAGCTGATGAAAAATTTATCATGCAGATAGTTGTTAGCATTTCTTCTTATGCCCATAAAACAATGCTATCTGTAAGGTTTAGGTGTGATTCCAGTTACTGGTTATCAGCTACAAAATCCTACATCAGAGAGGACCAGGCTAATTGTTTTTCCTTTTGTTTCCCTTATCCCACCAGATCTAGAGAAGTCCAGGTCCTTTCTATCAAACAATGTCATCTTGTCTAGAGTTATCTTCCCAAGGGTAGCCTGCCCAATGGAACCGTATTCTTCACAGATTCAGATGGCCCCAACCCTGACTTGGAAACCTGGCTATTTGGGTCAGGTGGTTAGGTGGCTCTACTATTGTCAATATGGTTTTTTTCTGGTGAGAGGAGTTATTGTTCATCTTTGGATGCTTGCAGTTATATATTTTGGGTTTTGCTGTGTCTGTAATCCTTGTCAGTCGCCCAGTTACTTCTGTAAGATCGGCAACTATAAATACATACATGCATATAACTCAAGACTACTGGGTCCTTTAACCTCTACCCTTCTATCAGATATTCTACTATAAGCCACAGTCATTTGAAAAATAAGTGCTAAGAAAAAAAATTAAACATTGCAAAAGAGTTTACATCATGTAGCATGATCCAATGTAATTAGATATATAATTAGGGGAAAATGGTAATATTCTCAAAGTAGTTTTGATCCTCTAAATGTTACCAAATTACAGTTTGCAAATCAAACACCATTTGCCATTTTGAGAGGAGTTGCTTATGGTTGAAACTGAGTAATTATCTGAAGGACTTCAATGTCCATCTCTGGTAAGATTGGACTAATTAACACTGATCAGCTCTGATTGTGAGAACTTTAGGGATCCACCAGAGTATTTTAATGTAGCCAACTGAGGAATCATGTAAACTCTTAAGCAGCTCAAATTCTACGAGAGAATTTGAGCCTACACTACGTAGTTAAGAATGGTAAACCAGGTCCACTTTTCTACCCTGAAAGTGTCCACAGAAGGTCAGGCAGCTTCACTCTTTGCACAAGTAGTATTCCAGTCCACTCCACTCCAGGAAGTACAGGTAATATAGTGAGTGGCATATTTGCATAATATGGCTAATGTGCCAGCTATAAGCCTTCCTGAGTCAGGCAGCTTTAATGGAAGTTATTCACACTTTAGTGAACTGCTATCTTGATGTACCCTTGAAAAGTGTCCAGAAATATAACTGAACAAAAATGCTGCAGTTAGATTGGTGAAGAATGCACTAAAACTCTGCACAAACTGCCTATGTATCATCTAAAGTTTAAGGCAACAATGCTGATGTTATAGCCCAAAAAAATTATGGGCTGGTTGCCTGACCAACTAAATGTCTCTCCTGCTATGAACCTGACTAATAACAGAAGATGCTTCTGCTGTCAGAAGCTTGTTTATTTGACATGTGGGGAAACGCCTTCTCTTATGCAACTTCAAGGCTATGGAATCAAAAGATTTTTCACTGTTAATAGATTTTAATGTCACTTTATATTTTGATTTTAAATGTGGTAAGCTGCCTTCAATGTTTATAAAAGTAGAAAAATGGGGTGTGAATCTAATTAACATAATAGTTAAATTAAAGGCTGCAAGATTGATTAAGCAGCTTCCAAATACTTACATTTATTGAAAAAGCTTCTCTGCCTTCTCTGCTGCACTGTCACATTATATGATGCAGAAATGTTGCAATGTGTCTGAAATGAATATGCCAAGGCAGCATACTGGCAGCTGATTCCATGGTTTGAAATCAAAGCATAACCTGTGGGGAAAAAAATCATGTTAATATCTCAATTATTGAAAGGCTGAAAAATATTAACTTATGAATAAGATAGTACATCTCAAGAAATATTAGTATATTTGGATATATTTCTTGGATAATATCTCTATACACAATGTAAGAGAAAGAGAGATGCCTTTCTTAAGATGATTCAGCCACCAATAATTTTTATAGATTCTTGTAGTAAATATAATAATAAATAAATAATTTTTTAATTTTTATACCATAATATAACAACTTTAGACTTTTGCTGACCAACTGATCAAACACATCTTTTTACCTATTAAAGTAATTTATATGTATTAACTTAATCAATTCACTCATCCTAAAGGAAATTACCCCAATTTAAATATAAAGCATTAACCCAGAAAAACAACACAGGGTCTATATCTCTTTAGCAAATTTACACAATAATTGGTTGCTTAATATTATAACCCCCCCCCCAGTTTTCTAGACAATTTTCTAGACCGGTGTTTCTCAATGTGGCTAGTTTAAGATGGGTGGCTCCAAATCTCAGAATTCCCCAGCCATGCTATCCATTATACGCTTGGCAAGGTTGAGAAACATTGCTCTAAACCAGGGTGGACAAATATGGCATTGTTACAACCTGTAGACTTCAATTCCCAGAATTCCTACACCAGCATATCCACAGGCCATAAAGTTGCCATAGTTGTCCACCTCTGGTCTAGACAAAATAATTTCCTTCAGCATCTCTGTTACTGAGAGAATGGACTCTGCATTTTCTTTCTAAAAGTAAGAAGCAAAGAACAGAAAAAGAAAAGCCTTGAGGGCAAGAATCTTCCTTATCTCTTATTATCCTTTCACTTAATTTATTATAAAACAATATATACAATTAATGTATTATACTTTCATACAATTTATTACTGAAAAAAAGAAAAAAGATCCACTGAACTGTACTGTATGTCCATTTTAGTCTAGGGGTGTGTGTTTAACCCCTTTCATTTTTTATTCTTTTTCAGAGCACCAGTTATAATGCCCAGTTAAAAGTGGGCATTATAACTGTTTTTCTGCAATGGCCTATCACATGTTTTCAGGAAACCTGAAGGGTGCAACTGTGGTTGGTTTCAAGGTCCATGATACAAAAATTTCTACCTATGAATTACAATTGGAGCCCATTCTCAATATCAACTCTGGAAAATTCCGAAATGAATATAATTCATACAAAAACATACCCACCCAACAAAATTCTATTACAGATTATCATTGCTGTGTTTTACCCACTTATCACTTTGCTTTTGGCGAATGTCATGGAAAGCAAGGACTGTGAGACAAATGAATGCTGTAACATTTATTGGGAAGTATGAGATGAGGCCATTGAACGTTGGTACTAACTGGACACACAATTTCCCAAAAGAACAGAGACAAGAAAGGACTAAACTCTCTGCATTTGAAATATTTCAAACTTTTTTTTATTATTAAATTTATTTGCCATCAACTTGATTATTCTAAATACTATTGATTAAACTATATCTGCAATAAACTCTGAAAGCATTCCATCTTAACCAGAGCCTATGTCTGATATTCCAATTTAGCATGCTTTTTGCAATGCAGGCAAAAATTGCACAGTAATATAGAAGTTATGCAACAATTCTAAAGTGATTTTGTTTTTATTCCTAATATGTAACTCTGCATGTTTACAATGTAATCCCACTGTTGTCTTTTCATGATAGGCAATCACGTTTACCAAACTGGTTACGCAAGCCATTTTATGTATTTTATGGTTTAGTGTGCCATGCAAAGGCTACGTGTATTTATTCAGAAGCTGATTTCCCTATGTACAGTTGGATTTATTCCCATTTAAGTAAGCTTGCCTTGACTTTCAACAGTGCATAAACTTTCTGTGAGGAAATACTAAATTCTGATCCCGTCTTCTCATTTTTTATTAGCAGATTTCCTACTCTTAAAATTCAACCGAAGCTTCAAGCAGTTATGATGGCTGCAATCAAATACAAATGATCATATATAAGGGCAGAGGCGAGAATAGCCCAGAAGAAGGAAGGCTAACGTGAGGAAGCCCCGCCGATCCAGCCCGTGCATGGAAATCTCAGCCCAGGCGAAAGCAAAAAAAGGGTTCACCTCTGCTCGCTGTCCTGAGGACGCCGGCATTGCAGACTCTCTGGGCCGCGAGAACTACGGCGGCCGCCATGTTTCCAAAGATCCCGGGCAGCTCCCGTAGTTCTTGCGGGCAGACACCTTCTTCCGGATCTCAAATTTGAGCGCGTAAAAGTATGAATTCGGTTTTTCAGTAAATCAGATGAAGTTAATCAGAATGAGAGGCACTGTTGAAGGCAGCTTCTTCTCTTGGAAGGATTATCGTTTGGACGCAGCCACCGGATCCTATTAGCTAGCATTTCTTACTTTAAAGTTGTATGGACTTCAACTCCCAGAATTCCCCCGCCAGGCATGAGAAGCACCGCGTATACCCTTGCCTTGCAGATTCAAACATTAAGAGTTCTAGTCCCCGACACGTTTTGTCGTCACATCCTGGTTTCTTTCGAAAGTGGCGAGGAATCTCCGTCTTGCTTTCATGTGCGGGGGTCTAAAAAATTACTGAAGCCTCCAAAAGGAAGGATGCATTAAATAATAAATCGATGGCTATTTGTATTGTATAGTGCCGCTCGTCACGGCTGCCTTATTCAACACGGGAAGTAGCACTCGTTCTTTGCCAGTGAGCCTGATTTAATAGGCTCCCACTCCGCTTTTCGACGGTATGCTTCCAAACGCGAGGAGAAGCCGGTGTCTGGACTGGCTTAATCTACATCTCTCCTTTTCCCTCCCTATATGCTGGGGATCATATAAAGAATATTTATTCATGGTTTGCAGAGCAGCTGCAGCATAAGTGACAAATATAAAGGGGAAAAAATTCTTCCTGGCCATTTAAGAAAAAAAAAAGCCTTTAAAAGCCACTTGACTTTTGGTGGCTGCCAGGACGACTCCATGCAGTTCTCTGGGCAAGATTTCAGAACTGTTTATCTAATTGCCTGCTTCCTAGGGCTGAGAGTGTATGACTGGTTAAAAGTCACTGAGCTGCCTTTTGTGTCTACGTAGGATTAGAATTTAGGATTTCCAAGTTCTGGCTTGGTGTCAACCATACCAAACTGGCTCACATGACTTTTAACTTGTTCGAATCAGTGATCTTGTAGTCACTGAGCACAGATTTGATGTTGGTATATGGAGATTGTTCAGAGCAGAGGTGGTATTCAGCAGATTCTGACCAGTTCTGGAGAACCAGTAGCGGAAATTTTGAGTAGTTTGGAGAACTGAACTGGCAAATACTACCTCTAACTGGATATTTTATAGTATCCTTCCACTGCCTCACCTACAGAACTGGTAGTAAAAAAAATGAATCCCACCACTGGTTCAGGGGCATATCCAACTTGTTTCCCTGTTTCTTTTTTTCTAGTTAGTAAAACTGCCCTAGGAAAATGAACATTCCAAATAAATTGCACAAACTTGAAATCTATTTGTGTCTGTACAAAAGTAGACTATCAGAGTGATCTTCTATCTGTGGATATTGGAGCGAATATATGATCTTCCAATTTGTATGATACTCCCCAAATTCTGCTTTTTGTTACCTTTCAGTGTTCCTATTTATGCAACATTTCCCATACATTTGCAATCACAGTGTATTATCACCCTCTCCTGGCCCTTTGAAATTATTTATAGAATAGCCTCAGATTACAATACTGACTGAGACTGGGATTGTCATCAGTAAAGCAATGTTGTAAATGCAATGTAATATGACTGCATTACTTAGTGATCACAATCTTGGCAGTTCCAGTTGACATTGTAGCCCTAGGATTGTGCAAGTTGTTAAGCTAGAAGAGGCAGGATTAAGCAAGGAATGAAGGGTGTGTGCAGATGACATGGGTGGGCCCTATGGGGTCCAGATAAATTGGTGGGGACTATGGGAAGGCTGGTGGGAGAGGTAGGTGTTACAGAGTGCTGGTGGAGATGGCAAGTGAGCCAGGTGGATGCTACAGAGCTTGGGCAGTCTAGGAGAGGTGCTGAGGGTGGATGCACTACAGAATGTGATTGGGGAATGCTGTGAGTAGGTGTATACCTGGGAGGACTGGTGGGGGCTGCTATAGTGTACAAGGTCCCTGGAAACATACTTTACAGCAGGGGTCCTAAAAAGTGATGGGAGTGATTTATAAAGACTAGGGGCAATGTTGCAATATCTCAGGGGCTGCCACAAAGAAGAGGGAGTTAACCTATTCTCCAAAGCACCTGAAGGCAGAACAAGAAGCAATGGATGGAAACTAATCAAGAGAGAACCAATCTAGAACTCAGGAGAAATTTCCTGACAGAATAGTTATTTAGAGAAATACCTCTAGAAGTTTCGGTGCTCCAACACTAGAGGTTATTAAGAAGAAATTGGACAATCATTTGTCTGAAATGGTATAGGGCAGTGATGGCTAACCTTTTTGGCACCGAGTTCCCAAAGTGCATGTGCGTGCACCCCCAAAATGCAATGCGCACATCCCTGCGCATGTGCCACACACCACGCATGCACATGTGTCCCCTGCACATGCAACCCCTGCATGTGCCCCATCATCTGCATGCACCCCCCCACATGTGGCAGAGACCCAAAGACCAGCTGGCTGGTGGGAGGCGCGCATGCATGCCCGGTGGAGCTGAGCTGGGGCGAATACTCACATGCCCACCGAGAGGGCTCTGCGTGCCACATCTGGCACGCATGCCATAGATTTGCCATCATGGGTATAGAGTTTCCTGCCTGAGCAGGGGATTAGACTAGAACAGTGGTCACCAACCGGTGGGCTGGGGACCACTGGTGGTCTGCAAGAAAATTTTGGGGGTCCACAGGGAAATGTCATCCCCAAAGCAATTAATCCAGGCTGCACAGAACACAAGGCTGCACTGCCCACATGGCCCGTGGGAACACAAGGCTTGTGTTGCTTGCATTGCGCACAACATGAGGTAGTGAGGGAGGGAGGAAAGGGAGGAGGGCTAGAACTTGCCCCACTTGCCCCATACGCCTGGCCTGGCCACCGGGCTGTTTCTTTCCACTTCTTTCTTCTGCTTTTGACTGAACGCAAGGAAAGCAGCAAAAGTCTTTCTTTTTCTCCCCCAAACTCTGCCAGAAATGAGTCTTTGGGACCCTGCAAGGCATCCTGCTCCAAAAGGTACACTAATTCATTTATTGGATCCAAATGCCTTTTATGTATAAATGGTATTGTTTTTCTTGTCAAATATTATCAAACCCTGGTTTTTGTATTCATTTTTTAGATCAATACTTTTCATTGCATCATATAATCTAACAGCTGCTGAACAGCACATGTGCATTCATGTTCCTAACCAACATATCTTTAATTTCATCACAAGCATTCCTTCTACACTTAACCATAAAGCCATTGAACAATCAATGAAACATAACATTTCTTTGTCTTACTCCCAATTCATTGTTCTACCACTAATTAGCATTATCATGTATGCATTGCTTCCATCAATATCTAATTTACCACATTCAGAAACAACTATCAACTTCAAATTTGTGCACAGCTTCCCATAATTCAAGACTATTTACTTTATCATGCAGTTTGATTAGATTTACAAAATACAATAAGTTTCTTTCTGGCATTTATAATTCCCATTAGCATTGCTCCATACGCTTCTGTGGACCTCTGGAATATATTTTTTTCTTGCTGCATCAAGCATTTTCCACAGCCCACTTATCATTCATTCTATTGGGAAATGTATCTATTTTTTCATGCAGAACTCATACGTTCTCTTCCTGTAATAGTTTGACTTCATTCTCATTTTTTTCCATTATTCTTTTCATCCATGGCTACTTTATTTTATGAAGAAACATTTGTGGACAGAGTAAAAACTAGCCTGTTCCATATTCAGAATTTCTCAGTATTCTGATATCCGCACCTAATTTTAGCAGACCCTTTTTGGTCTCTCATCAGGTCAATATTAACATAATGCTCCTTTTTTCCTATGTGTGCCTATGAATAGACTTATGCTTAAACTACATACTCACATAAAAATGAAACAGTACATATGCATATAAAGAGATACAAGTACCTGGATACTCATCTATCAGGCACCATTTTCTTTCATTCTTCAATCTAAGAATGGGCCAATAACATTTTCTGTACTAGGATGCCTTACTCCTTCCTATTGTTCATATCACCTTGCAGAGGTTAATTCTGTACCCTTTATAATAGTACAATTAAATTTTCTCTGTAGCATAAAAGCTATGTATTTATATATTCTTGTCACCCTAAGGAAGTCATATAATTTGCAAAATAATTACAATTATATATTGAAATCTTTTATAGTCCTTTGGGCAAAAAATAGTCTGCATAGGAGGAACCATTCCATTATTTGGTCATGCTCCTTTGAGTTGGTCCAAGTTACAGCACTGATAACTCATTATAATGTGGGAATTCTGCACAAAGCAAATTCTTCCTAGGTCCAGCAATGATGATACCTGATTGGTGTATTTAAAGGGTCACCACTATTTCCTCCATATGTTTGGACTTCAACTCGCATCAGTTACTTGCCACCATTACCAAATTTGGGAGTTGTAGTTGACCATTACATCCTATTGAGGTAACTTTCTTAGTTTATGCAATAGCAACCAATAGAGAAAGCAAATTTTAATATAAGCAGCCTGTAGAACATCTCATGTAAGTAATTTTGTTTCCCTCCTATTTTTTTTAAAAAGCTTTTTTTTTTAAAAGAGCAAGAAACAATCCTTATTTTCTCCCATAAATGGCAAAGAAAACATTTATTCATCTCTCATTTTTGTTTCTGTAAAAGCCATTTCAAGTGGAAGTACAATCTTTCCCTGACAAAGATTAAAGAAATCAGTCATGGCTTGCACATGGTATTTTGCATGCTTTAAGCAGTTAGTGAATTAAGCAACAGTAATAAGGCTAGAACATAAGTCATAATTTCCCAGATTTGTGTGTTATGTAAATTGCACACAGATTAAAGGCAAGGAAATCATGAATACAGAATGTCAGCCTTTGATTTTTGTAAGCTAGAAAATTCATCTCAGCTAAGGAGGGAGTAACTTATTGGAATCCCAAGATTTGTTATCCAAGTTGATGAAAATTCTCAGGCCAATCTATCCTATTATGGAGCAGTGAAATGACAGTATATAAAGCGGTTCTGTATTTCTCAGATATTTTGTTTAAATGACCATAGACAATCCCAGCATTAGTGAATTTCTTCCTTAGAGAAAGAAGCACTGGTGAACACAAAATAGCTAAAAATTAGTCAGGTAACAAACTGTTCCTCCAAGCCTATCTTGTCTTTCCAAAACCTTTCTACTAACTATGTTCATCGCGGTCTTTTGGGGAGAGAGGAAGAAAGGTGGACACACTTTAAATAAAATACTAGGCCATTTTAACATTAGCAAAACAATTAACATTAACAAAAAATGTGAGGCATTTTTATAAATCAAGATAATCTAAGAGATTGGGAATTTGTTTTGTACTAAGCATGTTTCCCATCTATCTATCTATCTATCTATCTATCTATCTATCTATCTATCTATCTATCTATCTATCTATCTATCTATCT
>JANHFN010002682.1:57810-68914 GCA_032468175.1 Toxicocalamus goodenoughensis
TAATGGTTTTTAAAGTTTATATTTTTGTACGTTTTTAACTTACTGTACACCGCCCCGAGTCCTTCGGGAGAGGGGCGGTATAGAAATCTAATAAATAAATAAATAAAATAAATAAATAAACATGATCACCAAGCCACACCCACAAATTAGGCCACACCCACAGAACTGGTTGTTAAGAAATTTGAATCCCACCCTTGCCTCTGTGTGTTTGTGTGTGTGTGAGAGAAAGGGGGGGACGGGAGGGAGGGCCAGAGGTTAGATCAGATCTCTATCTCTCTCCCTCCCCCCCTCTCTCACCAACGTCAGCAAGCCACCATCAGTCAAAATTCATGTTAATGGTCCCTGGGATTTAAAATTATGAGTTTGGTGGTTCCTGAGGTCCAAAAGGTTGGCAACCCCTGGTATAAAACATTTGGGTCTATTAACAAAAGATTGTTAGCTTTCATTATTTTCTTGGATTCCTATTGACTGACTAATTCTGAAATCCAGACAGTCCCTCCCCCATTTTTAAAAAGCATACAAATGATAACTTTTAATACAAACACCACAGTCAGTTATTTATTATAGGTCCCCTTGAGACATAAAGTCAGTTCTTTCCAGTATGTCAGCCACAGACACTATTTACCAAAATTCCTCTAGGACTGCAGGAATGGATACATTGCACAATTAATTAAATATGAAAAGAAAAGAAAAAACAGAGAGCAATGTATAATAAAAAGAGTGTAATTAGAACAGTAAAAATAAAGTCTGGGCTACTTTAACCATTCACCATTTTTCTCAGTCCTGTTCTTAATGAAAACATTCAGACTCCTGTCACAAGATCATAAGGCTGAATCTTATTGTACTATCTTTAATAAGCACCCAGCTGGTTAGGAACCAGAAAAAAAGGCTAGCCACTTCTCAGAACTTCATTTAACAAGGTGTAAAAAGCAATCTTTTGCTAGGTCCATGGTAGCATCAAAATAGTACTTGTTAGTTCAAGTTTAAAGCAGAACAATGCAATACATCCAATATGGACACAGCTGTTCTTCAAAAAAAAAAATCTTTTTATGTCCTAGTGCAAAGGTTGAATTGTAATGTCCAATTAGATATCCCATGACAATGTATCAATTGAGTGTGCTGTCTAGGTGTTAAAAGAGTTATTGTTAGAAGAAAGGCTTTAAAAAATTCCCTCTTCATTTTGCATTCTTGTAATATTTTTCAACTTGTTTTGACTGCTTAAACCAGCATTTTTTCAAAGTTGCAGCTTTAAGAAGATGGATGGGAAATTCTGGGATCTTAAAATCACATCTTAAAATCACCAAGTTTGAAAAATATTGCTTTAAACCATTGCAAAGAACTCTGGACTTTGTCTATCTCTCCAATAGCAACATAATCCTCTAATACCTGAAGAGAAAAGGACCTTATCTGATATGGAAGAAGAAACCAGAAAAGGAAATCATAGGTTGGATGGGTCATTTGGGAACATTTGAGTCCAAACCCTGATCAGTTGGCCTTCTAAGATGCATCTATCTAGTTTCTCTCCTAGCAAAGGGGCTTTATCATATTCTTAGATAATTTCTTCCATATCTGAAAATTCAGTTAACACTTCACATCTTGTACATCACCTTAAATTGTATTTGGCTTTGCAACTACTTTTATTATAGACATTTTTTGATCATAATATTAAGACAGGTTCACACAGATAGCAACATAATGCACCTCCAATTTAAGAAGAAACTTGTGTTTTCCTCTCCTCAATATTTATACAATGCACTTATCAAAACTATATAATTGCACAAACATATTCAAAAAGTTTTTTGAGCTAATCTGTCAGACTAAGTCTATTGAATTTATATAAAAAGGAATGGGTATGTCTCACTCCACTGGGATTGGCCCGTACCACTCATGCCAGCAGAGGAAGTATGCTAGGAGTTCCATCAGCCCATCAGCCCAATTATTCCAGCGACAGAGTCCAGGAAGAGGGCCTTCTCTGCTGTTGCTCCTGTTCCATGGAACATCTTGCCCCTCCCCCTTCAATGTGAGGTTGGTCTCAAACTTCCTATCTTTTTGTAAGGGCCTAAAGACATGGCTTTGCCAGTCGACTTGGGGCCCCAATGGGGGAACAGCACAATGGAGGTGGTTGGTTGAGTAATAATAGATCCTACCTTCCCCCCACTCCCCCCGCCCTTCCCATGTGTCTTGGGCTTAAAGGTTTGACTTCAACTTTTTATATTTTAACTTACAAAAGCCACCCAGAGCTACCAATGATAAGATGGGTATCCAATAAATTTTATAAATAAATAAATTGGGGGGGGGGAGAGCAAGGAAGATGCTACTGAAATTTCATTCTAATTTATTAGCATTAATCAAGAATTTAAAAGATAATATTTACTCTTTTAAAAACCTATTTTTTCTCAAGAAAGTTCAGATTTCAAACAGTATAATTAATCTATGGAATGGCTTGCCTCCAAAAGTGATGGGTGAAGATTTTTAAGATGAGATTTTTAAGATGAGATTGGACAACCAATGGACTGAAATGGTACAGGTTTCCTACTTGAGTAGTGGGCTGGACTACAAGAGTCAATGCATTTGATGTGATTCTTTCATTTCCATACCATAAAAATATTTTTTAATATCATGATCAAAAAGGATGATCAGAAATTCCTAACAGACTTGTGCTATATAAATTTAAAAAGGCATTAAGAGGAAGACCAATATATTTTGCATCCCAAAGTAGAAAATCTAACAGATGCTTTTCCCCTTCAGGACACATATATATATATTTAAAAAATCTTCAATTTAATCATTTCATGATACTCAGAAATCACTCTTAGAGATGACTACTTCTCCCTGCTTCATGATAGGGCTTCCCACAGGAGGCAGTTTAATAGCAAAGGAAGACACTCACGCAAAAGAGTAAAATAAGGATGAAGAAGAGTATCACGGAAGAGGCAGCAATTGGTATATCTTGTCCTGAAAGCAAATGCTTCCATAAGACAGAGTTTGTATGCTCTCAACCACTCCCCAACCCCCAACCCCATTTAAATGCTCATGCTGTCTATGTCCAGTAAAGACTTCCTGATAATTTTGGAATGTGAATTATGTCATTTGCTTTGTTTTGCTAAGTGTGTTAGCAGAAACTCTAAGCAACAAACACATTCATTAATTATATCATCCTGGCATAATCATTATGGCTTTGCCTGGTCTCACTGGAAGACAACTGAGCAACTCATAACAAATTATGACACAAAGCATCTGCTGGTGTTAATCAAGTTTCCCTCAAAAAAGTCAGCCACAGTCTTGATTAGGCTCTGGGGTTTTGCCAGCAATGTACTTTCCCCCTCATATATATTCATTTCAGTAACAAGAAAGTTGATACTAAAATGTTCAAAATTAATGACAGCAAGAATAATAGAAAGGCAACATGTGACTCTGAAGTTTTGCTAAGCTTGTGTACTTCCAAAAAAAGGGGGAAATCTTTGCAAAAATTAAAGTTTTAGTTTTAATTTTCAGGTGCACCTGAAGAACGTACAATGTATATCCCCTTCCTGTATATATTTCCAATTTTAGTGTATGTGCTGCCAAAGTGAACATGAGAATTTGATTTGGATGACTGTATTCTTTAAAACAAAGCCCTAAAACTACATTCTTTTTATTTCTACTGGCTAATATTAACCCCATATACTCAGCTAACAAAGACTAAAAGTCAGGATGGGATTGACTTATCTATCAGAGATATACATATAGAAATAATCTTCATTTTAATTTGTTTCATTGTTTCTTTAAAAGTTTTATATAGCTACCCATCTTTAAAACATTATTTTGGGCAGTTCACAACAATAACAGCAAAAACCCATGACTAATCTTCCTCCATAAACCATAAAAGTATGTTGGCATTTGAAGGTTTGATTTGGCAAATTCCTACTATATTTTGATGCTTGTCTTTGAATGATCAACTGGTTGGTCTCCATTGCTTTTTTATCTAATGCATGTTTGTCCAACCTTTTGACTTGCCTGGGCCAGACTGAATGAAGAGGAATTGACTTGGACTGCATATAAAATATCTAATATACTTAATGTATATACTGTAAATAACAAACTTCCTTTTAAAAATATTTTTATTAAAATATTTTGGGGCCACATTACTAGCTGCCCAGGGCTGCATGCTGCCCATGGGCCCGGTGTTAAAGATGCTTGATCTAAAAGTAACCAAACCCATCTGCTACTTTGAGAAATAAATAAATTCTGGACGACAAATCGGATGAGGCAATTGTTTGTTCTCTTCAAATGTGGCTTAGTTTTTCCAAGGATCTGTTGGGAAGGATCACTTTTTTACGATGAAATCAAGAAAATGACAAAGATGGCAGAGGAAAATAGGGAAGAGAGGCAGTAGAAAATTGAGGAAAAAGACTCCCTTGTCAAGCCAAGTATTGTATGACTTATTGTTAACAAGTGAGGATAAAGAAACTTGGGGTTGAATGCTGGGGAAGGACATGCCTCTTGGTCTCAGCTTCTTATTCTTATTGCTGAAAGAAAGGGAAGAAGGGATTGTGAGATAAAAAAACAAAAAACATAATCATTATAAAGGGGGATTAATAAAATTGCCTTTCAAATGAGCTTAACTTATTGTGACTTTGTCAATCTGCTACAGAGTCTATAAATACATTGGCTTCTTCATTCTACTTGCTTGTCTCCAGAGGCTCATTGTGAAAGAAAAACTTCAGTCAGCTATAGTGAGGTCATATGCCCTACTTTTGAGAAGACAATCCTTTGTTGGAAAACATTATTATGAAAGATACAGTCTAGTTTAAAGCTACAGAGCCACTAGAAAGGAAGAAATTGCCCTGATGTTGTCCCTCAATAGTTCCTGTTTCTGCTTGAGGACGTAATGATTACTACGTAAAATGGAAGATCATGAGTCATGTTCCAGCTTTCTCACTTTACCCAGCAGTTCACCTGGCTTGCTAACTTATGACTTGATGGCCCAAAGGAGCTGTTCTTTTTGCGATTTATGGACTCTCACAATTTAGGAGGCACCTCCTCCTTCTAAGGCTATGTTCAGGTTTTGATCATAGCCACTGTGCCCATGAAGGAACAACAACTCCAAAAGGATTGTGGTGGCAGAGAATATCCATGGATCTAGAGAGAGGTCTGCAACAGAGATGATATTCAGCAGGTTCTGACCAGTTCTGGAGAACCAGTAGTGGAAACTTTGAGTAGTTCAGAGACCTGGCAAATACCTCTGACTGGAGATTTTACAGTATCCTTTCCCTGCCATGCCCACCAAGCCACGCCCACAGTTCTGGTAGTAAAAAAAATTGAATCCCACCACTGGTCTGCAACAATCTAAAATGGCCAATTCTTGAAACTACAGATGCAGGCCTCTTTGTCCTCACTTCATATTGAGGTAGAACTTGGAAGCAGGATCACTGACAGAATGGTCAGAAAAGTGCAAAAGTTTTTAGCCATTTTGAAAGTCCTACAGGATGCTGGCAGCTAAAGAAGAAAATATTACTTTAACACCAAATCAGCTACAAGCATTGATCTAATTCACACAAGTACTGAGAACAGGTTGAAGGCATAGACATAGAAAACATGGAATGTCAGGCCATATTTATCCCATGTTTAGATACAAGTGATAAATAAACTCCATTTATTTCAAGTGAAGATATAATTGGAAAGTCCATAAAATAGGCATAGTATTAAAAAAAAATAGAATTAACATAATGCATCTGTGCTCTCTGGAAACATATATAAAAATAGTCATATATTCTCATAGGAATTCAATCATGATGGAAATTTCCAAAACTACTTGTGCAATCTACAGCATCTACCACACATCATAAATGCTGGCAATTCTATGTACCAAAAAACCAGAGAGAGCTCATCTTTCATGTAGCAGTCACAACTTCTTCAATTAAATTGATTGTCTATGGGTCATCAAGTTGATGTTGACTCTTAGAGGCCACACAGATAGAACATATCTGGAGTTTTTGTTCCAAACTGGCCCTTTATGTCTCATAATAATGCATCCATAATCACTGTAATAAAGTCTACCTAGTTTGCTGCTGGCTTTCCTTTTTTTCCTTTTGCTCTACCTTTCTTGGTGTTTTGAATTTGTCAAGGAGGTTTCAAAATGATTTTATAAGCTGTTCTTGAGGAGGCTTTTTCCTGTTAAAAACAAAACTCACCCAGAAATATACTGGAATACAGTAGCAATTCTGACATGAATTTTGGAATCTGAAGTCTATACATTGAAAGTTGTCAATCTGGGAAATAATTCATTTACTAAAATTACAGTGAGTCTAACTTCTTCCTAATATGTCATTTATAGTTCAGTTTGCAATTACAGCTTCAGTGATAGATCATAATGCCATTTTGTTTATCTTTGGAATGACTAGTGTAAAAGCTACTTACACTAGTTTCTTGTAGATTTTAGCAGTAAATTTGCTTCTGTACAATTTATAGTCACTCGTTTTCAAATAACTAGGGTTATTCTTCATAAACCAACATAAAATGCTACATGTTGATCAAAGTTCAAATGAAATTTAATTAATTCATTACAATTCAGAACTAATTAATTAATTGAGTAGGAAAATTTTGATCCTGATTATAAATGAAGCCATCCAAGAAACTGTTCATCTTAATCTAAATCTAATCTATTATAAATGTTCTGTAGAGTAATTTTTAAAACCAGGACATTGTTGATGTCAATGATGAACTGAATTTCAAAATTAAGCACAAAACCAAACTTGTCAAAACTGAACTAAAGACTGGTTCATATTAGCACTTCTGAGCAATGGAAGTTGAATAGAAAAAATATTGAAAAAATAAACACAATGAAGACATACTTACATCTAAAATGTGGGTAGATTAAATTATTCTTGGTTTTTAGATGCTGAACTCTCCCTAGAGACTAGATTGGAATTTATTAGAGATGCTGCAGCAGTAAATTTTCCCCATTTGCAACAGAATAGACGAGATAACTGTTGAGGTCCTTTCCAAATATACTACAGTGGAATTGAAGGTTTTATTCTTGCAATTTTACCAACCCTTTAAGCATAAGGTACCCTCTGAGAAGAGATGAAGATCAACTGCAAACATGTTCACTTGATGATTAGAAGTTTGCCTCCAATAGATTCATGGAATTTTGTCTCTATAAAATTCTAAAAGAAAATGGGGCCTTTTCCTTGGTGACCATACTTAGGATTGTGTGTGTGTGTGTGTGTGTGTGTGTGTGTGTGTGTGTGTTTGAGTTAGTTCCTTGGCATGATTTCAGAAGTGACTTGCCATTGCCTGCTTCCTAGGACTGAGATGGAGAGATTGGCCCAAAGTCACCTAGGTTTATTCCAGGTTCATGATTAAGGTGGGACTTGAACTTCGGATCTTATGGTTTATAGCCTGGTGCCTTAACCACTACACCAAACTGGTTTCCCTTAGGACTGTGCTATCATACAATCTGCCACTGAAATCAGTGGAACTTAAAAGTGTCTAACTGCTAACTGAAGATAAATCTTAATTTCATTCACTCAAAACATTAAAAGTTTATTGGATACAAGTGTTCTTGACAGATTAAGAATGGTAAAAAAACAATGATCAATTAAATATTTTGATATGTCCAGCCCTAAAATAGGAGGAATGAAATAAGCAGTTGCCAGCATTTACTATTTGATTATTTACATAATTCTTTTTAATCTGCACTGTGACTGACAGACATATAATTTATCCTCACAACAAATCTGGAAGATCAATATTATTATTTCCTTTACACAACAGGAGCTGAAAAAGTGTTTGACAGAATTTAATCAGTATTGGGTTATATTTCTGGATTTGTTTATGCAACATATTCATGCATTCTTCAGGCTGATCCCTGGGAATAAACATTATCAAACACAGAGAAGTACTATTTCATGGCATTTAATCCGTAGTGGCCTAATAAGAAATTAAATCATCTTAATATTTTATAATAATAAAAAAGAAATAATAGGAAATAAATAACCATCATAGAACAATACTCATTATGGAGCTAGAATAGAGAAACTAATATGAACAATTATCTGTTTCTTTTCCTTTTTGATTTGTTTGTTTGATGAAACTTGCTCTTTGCATCAACATTATTCTTTAAATGTAAACACTCTAGATACTAATAAAAATATTTCCAAGAACTTTTTCAACTGATACTCCACATTCTGAAATTGAATTGTCTAAAAAATCTATATTAAAAAATCCTCTATATTTTTGGAATTAGCGTTTAGCGAACTGGTTGTTACACTGGGAGAATCCCACCCCTGCACCAGAAAGGGTTATGTTGTAACCCTTACTGCACTTATTAAATACACAACCCTAAGCACTTATCTCTATAGGTGAGAAAACTTTGAAGATAACCCTTCTTCTAGGGTTTCTAGGGGCTTGCTAGCTTAAGCAAAAAGTACACGGCTTGCAATTTTCAAATGCTTCCTAAACATTTTCTAGTTGTCACCTACACTGTGATTGATCATGAGTATCCTATATTTGGAAACTGGAAAATGATTAGTGTCAACAACCTGAAATGAGGTTTAATCCAAACTGACAACTAAATTTATAGACTTATAGGTCTAGAAACAGTCACAAAATGGGCAGAGAGAGGGAATATCCAGAGATCTGTGATAAACTGCTCCAAATGGTGTTGCAAAGCAGGTCAAAGAATGAAACTGTACTCATGTGGATTGATTGTAGCAGCAGTTCCTCCTCTCTCTTCACACTATACATTTTTCAAAAATTATCTATACCTTTGAATCTGGTATACCCTTTTTTGACCCACTATATATCTAAGTTTAGGACTTTTCCAATTTAGCAGCTTGCCCTGGATATTAGGATATTTTCCAGGTTTTAATGAGTGGCTGAGGAACTGATGGTAGAGTAACAGCCAAAGGCCATGAATCTTCCTGCTCATTAATTTCATGCTTCCTGCCAAGGCTGTTTCTGCTAGTAATATACAGAAATTGTTAAAATTTAGAGAAAGGCATTTCAAATTATGTTAATGTAATTTGCTAATGCCACAGTTTAATGGTTCGACACATTTTCAAGTCTTTTACACAAAATTAAGTAGAGTATCTCTCCATATAGGTAGAGAATTTATTTATTTATTAGCTGGATACCCATGCTTCATGATGACACTATGTGATCGGGCTATGCAGGAGAAATCCGATTCACAATCCGTTGGTTCAGTGGTGGTCAGTGATTGAAACACATAAGGGAATATCTTATAAATGTAATAATAAATAAATATCGCACCCACCGCCTTGAGTCTAGAAGCAGTTCCATAGGCGGAAGGCATAGACATTTTGATGAGGTACCAACATTTAGGACATAAGGAACCCCAGACTCTCCTGAGTGAAGGAGTGGAACATCTGCCAGTTTGAACTGAGGTAATGGAATGTGAGGCAACTGGCAGTTGGAACAGAGGTTTTCAGGTGGGGATGGGGAGTAGAACTCCTTAGCATCAGAGAATGTTAATTACTGTATTAAGAAATAGTAATTTTCTAATGGTCATTTCAAAAAATCCTTTCTTAGTGAGCACCTAGAAGCTAAGAGGAACATACTTGCCAAATTTCAAGTTTGTAGGCTTTATAATTCTGGAGTTTTCATGATGAGTGAGTGGTACTTGGCTTTATATATATATATAGATTTGCTTACTAACTTGCTTACTTACAAAATTTTTATGCTGCCCATTTCCCCTACAAGGTAATTCTTGTGCACTTTATGTACCTCCATTATATCAAGGAGTGACAGAAACCATATGTGTATGATTGACAAAAACATGGCTTTTTAAAACAAAAGGAGAGCAGCATATAACCCATTATTTCAGAAGAGTGAAAAATGCAAAGCAGTGAACCTTCCAATGGCACTGATGTATATCTGGAAGTCAGAAAATGCTTCCAAAAGATAGGAGGGAAGCCAAGGGCCACCAGAGTTCAGCACCAGAAACTAGTTGGGAATTACAATAAAGAGACCCAATCATGTAAGTCAAAAATTGGGCAACGGAATTAAGGTCAAAAGTTTAATGAACCCAGAGCTCCTGAAGCCACCCCCAAGTATTATAATAGAGTAAAATAATATTTGAATTAAATATTAATTTATTTACATAAGTTGTATAATGGTTTTATTTCAATGTTGCAAGCCACCAAGAGTTGCCTTGCAGCAAGATGGGCAGCAAATAAATAAAATAAATATATAAATAAATGTATTTCTTACTGCTCTTTTACCATTAGTGCCACTAATAGTCCTAATTAGTCTTTGAACTAAGTTTTAATATAGTCACTCCAGTGTTTTACAGCTGCTGACAAACATCCATCTTATCATCTACACAGAAGTATAAGAAAGGAGAAGTGGCTTGAAAAAAATTGAGAAAGATTCAAACAATGCAATAAAAAGGATCCATCTTTAAATCAGTCAAACCATTTTTCAGTGCAGAATCTAAAAAATTTGATCAGACGGATTACTTCGTTGGCAATGAGAGGGATATGAATACTTGTTGGTATTCAAGTTCCCAAGAACGGTTATATAAAGACATCATGGCACGACCGGTTGTGGTGTTCAACATCAGGAAGTGGCAACCCTGAACAGCTGACTGGGTATCAAGAAAGTAGCAAATTCTTTGCCATCACTGTTGCTCTAAGTTCACTATCCAGAGAGACAAATGATATTTATATGATTTTCTGCTTCGTCTGCCCAAAGGAGTGCTATTGTTTGCCCAATCTGCGTGCTATTTATTTAATTTAAAATTTGAACATGACTTCTTATAAAATAAATAAATCTTTCATCTCTAGAGAAGTGGCAGAGAGTAGAAGTATGCAGAAAAATGAAAAGGGTGTTTTATTTTGAATTTGGGACAAACTGGCTGCTCTCAGTACAATGGAATATTCAGATTTGGCTGTGTTTGAGGGAGCAAAACTCAAGGTGCCTTGACCTATGTCCTATACCAGTGATGGCTAACCTTTTTGTCGTTGCATGCTGAGAGAGTGCACACGTGTGCCTGCATTCATAATGCAATGCACATGGAACCCTCCGCACCCCCCCACCCCCTGTGCATGCATGTGGGACCCCTCCACTACCCCGCCCCTTGTGCATGCATGCGGGACAC
>JANHFN010002682.1:95551-106559 GCA_032468175.1 Toxicocalamus goodenoughensis
GCTGCTGCACACTGCTGGCTCATATTTAGCTGGTTGTCCCCTAAGACTCCAAGATCCCTCTCACAGTTACTGCTATTGAGCCTGGTTTCACCCAGTCTACATGTGTACTGTTGTAGAGCGGCTGAATAAGCAGGCAGACACAGTCTTCAACTAAACTTATCTTCTTTATTGTTGTTACGAAGAGGGTTGCTGCGGCTGCCTTGTTCAAGGCAGCAGGCCGGCAAGCAATGGCTGATGTCGTTTGACAGCTCCTTATATAGCCAGCTGTCAAACGGCATCGGCCAATGGGAGCACTCCGGCTTCCCGCCAAAAGTGCGGACCGGAGTGAAGACTCAAACTCAACGTCAATACACTACAGTATGCACTTGGTGATATATGCTGACTAGGCAGGGATGGGATCCAACTGGTATAATTACCGGTTCTGTTGCTCTGCGTCATGCGCATATGCGTGAGTCGCGTGAATCATGCGAGTGCAATTTACAAACTGCTGAGCTGCCCAGACAGCTGAGCAGCGCTGCATGTGGGTGCACAGTGGTTGGAAAAGCCTTTTTCAACCACAGCTGTGCCTCACAAAGCAGCTGTGATTGAAAAAGCAGGAAATAAAGGACAGGTAAGAGCCCGAGCGGGTGGGCGAAAACAGCAGCAGACACAGAACTGGTTCTGCATCTGCTGCTCTTCAGAGCTACCAGTTCTGTAGAGCCAGACAGAACCAGTAGAATCCCACCCCTGTGGCTAGGCAGCATTTATGTTCCTAATCCAGAAAGAATCCTACATATACTTCCCTGAATGAAGACTATCTACCCACATGAAATTTATGGAAATTCTCCCAATTTTTACCTTTAAATGATAAGGATCAATCAAATTATTTTAATCTTTGAAAGTCATGGAATATTATATGAAAAATGAAACCTAGGTAAGATCAAATATCTTTAAAGATCATTCACGTATTTATTTACTACATTGTATATCATTCATTCTAAAAACTCTGAGTCAATCGTTTTCACCCAACCATGCACTGAAATAATGTTCTCACCTAACACTGATCTGCATATTAAAAAGCAGAAATATCACCTAGCAGACAAAGGTCTGTAGAGTCAAAACTATGGTTTTTCCAGTAGTAATGTACGACTGAGAGTTGAACCATAAGGAAGGTTGAGAACCAAAGAACTGATGTTTTTGCATTGTGATGTTGGAGAAGACTCCTGAGACACAAGGAGATCAAATTACTCAATCCTAAAGGAAATCAACCCTGACTGATGTTTGGAAGGACAGTACAGAAGCTGAAACTCAAAATACTTGAGACACTAATGATAAGAGAGGATTCACTGGAAAAGACCAGAGGTGATATTCAGCAGGTTCTGACCAGTTTTGAAGAACTGGTAGCGGAAATTTTGAATAATTTGGAGAACCGGCAAATGCCACCTCCTGACTGGAGATTTTACAGTAACCTTTCCCTGCCATGCCCACCACACCACGCCTACAGAACCAGTACTAAAAAAATTTGAATCCCACCACTGGAAAAGACCCTGATGTTGAGAAAAATTGAAGGCAAAAGAAGAAGGGAACAACAGAGGATGAGATGGTTAGATAGTGTCATAATGCAATGAACATGAATTTGGGCAAAGTCTGGGAGACAGTGGAGGACAAGGGTCCTGGCATGCTATGTTCTATGGAATTGCAAAAAGTCAGGCATGACTGAACAACAGCAAAACATTGATCTGCTTTTTTTTAAAGGATACTTTTTTTCATAACACTTGCCAAAGAGAAGAGAAAACGACAAACAGAAAGTGAGTTTACCTCATCATTTTCCACTTTCCACTCTCTTATAATGTCTAATATGAACAAGCCCTTGGAGAAATTCACAAATGTATTCTTTAGTGTTCCCAGTAATTGCTCAGTTTTGTTGCTAGAGAGCTGTAATGCGTTAACGTGCTTGGCTGGCTTGGGTTCTCATCCCACAAATTAAAACACTCATTTACAATCAAGCAGCATTTGTAGTGGCTTAAGACCGAAATGTTCCTAAAGTGCAATGGGGTTAAGCAGTCTTAGGGATTCATGGAACAGGATTGTGATGATGCAGAGCAGGGAGACATGATACGTTCTTCAGTTCCTACCACGTTTTCTAAGTTCTTGAAAAATATACAGTCTATTAAAATGCTGTAGATACATCTAACCATGGCATACCAGAAGAACATTACGAGGGAGATGATCTCACTGCTTCTACTTTTGGAAGCTAGATCCACCCTAGTCATTTAATGATAATGAAAGAGAATTGTTCCAAACATGGCAATGGAAGGAAGTTTTTATTTTGTAAATGGTTGCAAAAGAGCCAAATGCTACAGGAGCTTTGAATCCACATGAAATCTCATGAAATGTTTATCAGTTCTAATCCAGCAATGGACAAAATTGAAGGTTACTGTTGGCTACCCAATACATAATTTCACTCTGATTTGTTCCATCTTGGCCAGACTAAGGTGCCCAAAGTATGATCTAGTGTGATATGGGATGAGTTGGAGCTTGTGACTCCTGAGGAAGTGAGATGTGTGGTCTGTTCAGCCACCTGCTTACTGGACAATGCAGCCAGGAAGGTGGCCTTCAGTTGAGTTCCTGCAATAGTGTTGGCCCTATTGCTGGAAAGGTACTGTATTCAGCCTTGAATGAGATGGGGATGCACTCCCTTCCTCAAGAGGCTGTTCTTGGGGCCAATAATCTGTGACAACCAATTTTCCCTCTTGAGGGAAGGTTATTGAAAAGGTGGTTGAGCTGGAGCTGATGAGAACCTTGAAGGAACCAGATTATCTTGATACATTCCAGTCATGTTTCAGGCCACATTTTAGAACTGAGTCAGCTTTGGACACACTTCTTGATGACCTGTGACAAAGCTGGGATACATTCATCCTTATCAGAGGTGGTATTCAACAGATTCTGATTAGTTCTGGAGAACTGGTAGCAGAAATTTTGAGCAGTTCGGAGAACCAGCAAATACCACCTCTGACTGGAGATTTTACAGTATCCTTCCCCTGCCACGCCCACCAAGCCACACTCACAGAACCAGTAGTAAAAAAAATTGAATCCCACCACTGATCGGATACGATCCCAAAGGTACATTTAAAATGAACAGACACCCCACTATGCAGCAACAAATTTATAACCTGTTGGCTCACAAGAAATCGGACCATGTCTCAGTAACAACAGCCAGCCACTGAAACTATCAAACAAGTCAAAACCAGACCATGACTCAGAAGCACCCAGATAACAACTCTAATTCTAATCTGCATCACACAGCCCAGCAACAACAGCCAGTCAGTCAAACAATCCAAAATCAGACTATGACTCAGAAATATCCGTACAAACAACATTCAGACTAATTTGCATCTCATAAAAAGATATTTAAAGACCTGTGTTCTGAAGGACTAGCACAATTCAAAATGCACTGATGATGTCTCCTCCAATGGCGACGAAACATTTGCAACCAAATTGCCAACTTGGAGCTCAAACCAACAGCCTAACTACTAACCCAAGCTACTAATATTCAAACACATTTCAACAACTAAATCTCTCTCTATACTGAATGTCAGCCTGAAAACTGACTGCAATGGGTCTAGATAATCTACTTCCTCTAGGGGTGGGGTCATCAATTCTATTTGGCAGCATCAACTCTGTTTGGCATCAGTTCTCCAGGCAAGAAGGTCTTTCCTATTTCTCATACAAATTCTCATAGGTCACAACTTGTCAACAGAGTGCGTGTGGGGATCAGGAAGTCTATGACCATACTAAAATAGCAATAGCAATAGCACTTAGACTTATATACTGCTTCATAGTGCTTTACAATCCTCTCCAAGCAGTTTACAGAGTCAGCATATTATCCCCAATAATCTGCATCCTCATTTTACTGACCTCGGAAGGATGGAAGCTGAGTCAACTTTGAGCCATTCAGCATCAAATCAACTCCTGAAGTGAGCAATAAGTTAGCCTGCAGTACTGCATTCTAATCTACTATGCCACCATAGCTCGGTTTATAGTACCTGTGGCCCTGAAAATTAAAATAAAGGAAAAGCAATTTTAAATAAAATCCAAAATTCCACATTAACCTTCATATTGCATAAGATAAATGTAAATATGCCGAAGTTTCCTGAGAGATCTAATGAGATGTGATCTTGAGATCTGAAAAAGCTGCCTAGAGCTGTTATGGATGGTGAAGTCAATGGATTGAATCTATGAATATCTTATGCCTATAGAGTTATATTTAAGTTAAATTGCTTTGAATTGCACTGGCCAAAAATCTTCCTCTGCATATGGATGCGATCTTGGAAACTAATATTTTGTTTTAATGGTTCATGGGCAGCTCCAGGCACTTTGAATCAATGTGCATGTAAATGAGTTTCTTCTCATCATAAGTCAATGCAGCCCAACTTTTAAACATGTTCCCACCAAAAGCAGTGGGATTCTTTGCAGGCCTACAAGCACTTTGAGCAGTCTTACAAAGATTTATTTAACAAGTGCTTGATATCATTTGAAATATTTTTAAATGAACCTCCAGATGACTCATTACTTCTTGGAATTCACAGATCATATTCAAGCCAGTTTCTCCTCAAATCTGGCGATCTTGACCTACAATATATAGAAAATGAAATTAACAACAAACTTATTAAAAAACAGGATCATGTTGCAGTGAAAGTTAAAAGTTGAGTATTAATCTACCATTTCATCTTTCCAGCATGTTATCAAAGTGCCATGTGACACAGAGCTGGATTTTTCACAAGAGTAATCCATGAGCTGGTGTTATTTTTATGGCAGCAGACAGAATATTCTCTCTAGACTAACAATGGCAAAATCTGCATGCATTTGTGAAGAAATTAATGGGAATGCTATTTACATATGGGAGGAAATTAAGATAATGAGAATATTTGCATTTGGGAAGAACTTTGGGACTTCTATTTGTATTGGGGAGGAAATTAAGATAATGAGAAAATGCTGTTTTGCAGTCAAGCATACACAGCTAAACTAAAGACTTTTTTGCTAATATTTTTAAATTATGGGCACAAATAGTTAGAACTTGCTGTCTCTACAGCTTTTGACATTTAATAGCTGCTATTTACAATGCATCCTCCTACCTTGAATATATTATTGTCTTTATTATCTGTTCAAGTATATATCCCCAATAGAAAAGTGTATCTGTACTGCAGCGTTTGAACTATGGAATTCTTGTCATGCACTTTTGATGTTACTTTATTGGGCAATGAAACATCTGCAAATAAACATTGGCATTCAGAGAGCACAAAGAACTAACCCAAGAGTGTATCACTGCTTTCCTCCTCCTTTTATCCTGACAACGATAAGAAGAGTACAGCTGGTCTAAGAGTATTCAGCATCCTGGGCCAAGTTTGGGGAACAAAAATGCCATCAAAGAAACAAGTCCATTTTGTTCTGCTGTTCCCCATGTAGCTTTATAAGATTTGAAGGAACTGTTTAGGTCAAGAACTTCTTGCTTTATTGATTATTGGATCCCACCCAGAGTAACTTCTCATGAGATATAAATGAGATAATTATATTAACTTGATTGTAAATAAATAAATAACAATACACATTCATTCAAGAACCTTTCCAAAAAGGTAGAAGGGTTAAGGCTAACTTAAGGTTGAGGGGAGAGGGGATGAAAATGGGACACGATGTCCCAAAAGATGAGCACAGCAACAGAAAAGGTTTCTTTACATCGTTTGACTTGCCAGGACCCACAGCAGCAATCCATTTGGGAGGAGTAATGGCATGACTAGCCATGAGAAGAGTGTAGAGAGTAAGGAAGGTGACCTTAACGGAGATACATGAGCTCTGCTGCCAAAGCAACATAGGGGAAAATACATATTTTAACTTCACTACAGTCACAAAAATTCACAAGAGAAATAAGAAGGGGTGGAAATATTGCACAAGCCATCTTGCAAAACTGATATTAATCCCACTGAATAAACTGGAATCAAAAATCACAGGAAAGCTAGAACTGTTTTTATTGGGATTGGTTATAATAGAATTTTAGAAGAAAAATCTTTTAGTTTTATTGATCTCTTTGTTTTTTGGGTTAATGCTTCATCCTGATATTTTCTTTTTATGTTGACTATATTATAAAATGCTGGCTATTTTTCTTATTTAAAATGTTGTTGCTGTATATTATTACATTTTTAGCCTTATGTTTGCTGCCTCATGCTAGTCATTAATGATGTGGCTAAACTTCAGAACCAAAGCTCTGTTGTTTTCTTTCACCTTTTTTGAAAATATACATACGTCAGTAACATCATCTCAGCTCAAGTTCTACATAAATGCGGTGTGTGTTTTTCTTTAAATTAAATTTCTGTCTTCAATTTCAGAACATTTAGATGGTTAAAATTCAATTAAGCCTACGGTACTTAATTTAACATGATATTCACTAATTATATTTAAGACAACAGGAGCATGCTTGCATGGGCTATTTATACTTCCAACCCACGGAATGACAAATTAAAGATAAGCAGTAATCTCATGCTGGATATCAGACAGAGAAAGTCAACAAAAAGCAGAAGCTGCAAGTCAACTTTTTTTTATAAAAAAAATATAAAATTGAGAATTTGATATTAATATCTGTATTACAGTGAAAAATAAAGAAAGAAGGATCAGTGATGGACTAGAACAAGAATAAATATCTTCTGCTTCTCATCTTGATAAAAAGGACTTAATGCAAAGATTTAACTATGTTTTGATTAAATTTAGTTATTCTCTTATTGGGAAATAACTAAATTGGCTTTTTCATCAACAAGAAAGCGGATAGGGTGGGACAGAGAGCCTCCATTTTTTTCATGATACACCAAAGTTTGCAATGTGATAAAGAAATGAAATCAAAATTGATGGTCTAACTAGATGGCAATAGGGACAATGGTAAGGAGCGCAGCTTCTCAGAGGGGAGCAAAGGATCTAGGCAAGGCTATCTCGATCTACTGATCTACAACCCAGAATGTCATTTAATGACTAGAGTACATGTGATGTCCATAGTAATATGATATCAGATAAATAGAGAGATAGACATTATTATCCAACTATTTGATATAGACTGATTCCATCTCTTGAATTTTCTATAAAGGCAGATTGGATCCAATCAGTATTCCAGGACACAGTTGATATTTATGATTGGTTGGTTGAATATTGACCACCGGATTTAAAAAAACTCCTAGAAGTTTAAAAATAAGGGATTTATTTTAAAAACTAGGCCTATTCCAAATCTAGTACATTATGGCAAATCCCATGAACCACTTATGCCTTTCCTCATTCATGAACAGGGCCACAAAGGCATGCTAGTTTCCTATTTCTTTTTTGCATATATTGCAGAACATGAGAAGAACCATGATGAAACAGGCTAGAGGCCCATCTGTTCCCAAAGTGGTGGACCAGATGTCTCTGAGAAGCCAAGGCAAGATAAGAGCCATTTGTATCACAAACTGATATGCTCTTGTTCTCATGTCTGATCCTTGTCTTTGGAAACACTGCATGGAAGAAATTTTGAATACTTGATTGAACATACTAGTGACACTTTTCTGGGGGAAAAAGATTGTTGTTAATTTCTAAGATCATACAGAAAATCTTTGTGACCAATAAGGAATGACAATGACTTGATATTAAATAAATAAATCTCTAAGAAATGTGGGGAAAGGGCAATTCTTAGCAGGTCAACAATCTAATTAATCTGAAAAAAAAATAGGCCAAGCAGATAAGCAAAGTACTTTTGACATTTCTGTTCAACTTGGAAGAATTAGGGCATGCAAATTATGAGTTTTCTTGAATCTACAATGGAAATCATAATAATTCTGCTGTGGAATTTTCTTAGATTTTAGAACAATAAGAACATTGCCAAACCTGGATTTAGGCTCTAAAAGAGAAACATTCTTGGCTGAATTTGGGTTGGATATCAGAGCTATAAATCACCACTAATCCCGTTTTCCCAAACCTGATGCCCTTCTGCAACCTGCAGAATTCTCGGCACTGTGACTAATGGAATCATGTGAATTGTACTTCTAATATATCTGGCAGTCATCAAGCTGGGGGAGGTTGTTTTAAAAGCACTCTAGATGTATACAAAAAGGAGTACTTATGGAAAAAGGCACAAAAATGGTGGCCATTGTTTTGCACATGTACAGATTGCACATATCAAGCAATCCAGAGCAGGCGGTCTATAAAAAATCAGCTTAAATGATGGTGAGGATCCCTTGGAACCAGATGTACTGAGATCTAGCAATACCTTCACTCTGCCTAGTTTTCTTCTGGAAAATAGAGACAATGAAGCCAAATGACAAGGAGGAAAAATAAGCTTATACTGTAATTCTCAGGGAATGGTTTATTGGAACATAGATGGCTCTTTTTATTTATTTTGTTTGGCATTTCTATACCTTTTTGCTTTACCACCTCAAGCAAAGCTAATCTTCTACTTGTGCCTTCTCTACCCTCTGCCCTTGTCTTTGAATAGTCTGACATCACATCATTATTCAAATATGTTTGTGCATTATGGAAGAACTTGGTAGCCCAGATGGATTCTCATCAGAATCATTTGCACTTGTGCTCCAAGTGAGCTTCCAATTGCCAGACATTTCAAAGAATTTCTCCATTTGGAAGGAACTTCCCACCTTTTGCAGTCTACAAATGGAGCCCCAAAATTTGGGAGCAGCTAATTACAATCCTTTGGCCTTTAGATAGCAACCCATTAATTTGCATTTGCAACTTGTTTGCATTCTACATTATAAAGCACAGTAGCTTCTCATTAGAATATTATGCATTACTCTCTGCATTTCATAGGTCAGTCTTGAAAAATGTCCACGCTAAAGTATTTATTTACTGGCATCATATGTTTTGCTTTGCTAGGCCAGAATTATTTGAATATGAAAAAATGTATTGGAGCATATAGACACATGCAACCTCGAATTATTCAGATACAGCACTTGATGAATAAGGTATCAGTCTAAACTGAAAGGAATATATAGTATATTATGGGAGTGGAGGGAGGGAGGGCATGTTATAAATTAACATCTCATTCTTATTATCTGCTGCCAGCCAGAGTTTCTAGCAAAAAACCTTGTCCATCTCTTTCCAATAGTTAGACTAGTAACATGCATTTCTTATCTGTGTGCCAAATTCAAACTGAAAAGCATTTCCTGTGTGCTTCCTCAACCCTCTCCACACATATGGAACTCCATCCTTATCAAAATCCCACAGTTCAAGTCTAGATTGGCTTGCAAATGCTAGGATTCAGAGGATGCTTCCCAAAGTTATAATTATGATTTATACAACTATGTATAGCCAAAAGAAGGTAATAGATAAGTACAAGGACATCTATATGCTTGGAGAAATCCCAAGATTTGAATAAATAGGAAACCGCTAAAAGAAGATATCCCTCTCAAGTAGTCTAATACCTACCACTCTAAAAAGTCTATCTGCATGGGGCTTGATCAAAATAATGGAAAGAAAGGAATTGGAAAAGGCAAAGAAGGGCATACCTTCCTAAAATATCAGTTCCACACACTGTAACATTTTCTTACAAGCTTCACTTATACTAAATTTTATTCCCTTCAATTAAACCTTTTACTAAATAAATTAAACCTGCCTCAATAATCAATGTTACATATTTAGTTATTTAATCTCCAAAAATGATAGGGATTTTTCATTCCTATACATCAGATCTTGAATCCGCTATGTTGGGAAGAAGCAATAAGTGTCACTTGGCTGATATCAAATAGCAGATGGAAGCAGGATTTGACCTGATTTTGGAAGAGACAAGGTCTGTAGATGTTATTTATTTATCAATTTTTTTAAAACTGCCCATCTTCCTCAAAGAGGGCAATGGTGTATGGGAAAAACCTTGGGAGACAAGGCAAAAAGATATAGTAAAAAAGCAGATAAAAAGCAACTTAGCCTACAGCAGGAATGTGGCCTGGGCAAGAGGCTCAGAAGAGATTCTCCTTACTTTCCTGGCTGTAAAGGGCTGGGAGGGAGAGAAAAACTTTCAGACATGCAAAATTTTGTTAATGTAACCGTATAATAAAATAGAATTAACTCTTCTGGCTGTGTTTTCTGTCTGGTCTACCTTGCAAGGCTGACAGTAGATAAGAGTTGGGAGTTAAAACATACATTCCAAAAGATGATTAGGCTAAATACATTGATATTATTGGGAAGAAAAACAATCGGTGCACACGCATGCAGTCACTAGGAATTTAATATTTTACTTATGTTAGAGAACACTACTCTAACACAAGTCAATTAGAAAACATGCTTATAACCTCCAAATGTATTCACTGACTCCTTCCATCTATTTGATTAATCATAAAAAATTTCTTACTTGTTGTTTCTTTTATATGTTGTCCTTAGTAGTTGTTCATCAGTCTCCCTGGATTGAAATCAGAAGTCATTCAAGCACTCAATATTGCAGTTAGATAAGAATCTTTATTTGACAGCAGATTGAAGTTTCTTAAGGCTCTTGATTGTCCTCTGTCAACATGAAGGAAGAGTCCTTATTTTCACCTTCAGCAATACAAATCTGGCCCCTCCCCCCCTCCCATGGCTTAACAAATCTTGGGTGACTTGCTTAAGCTTGGTGCTAGGTGTGCCAGCTGGTTGTTACCAACACCAACATTCCTGTCTGCAAAACATGGACTTCCAAAGTATCATCTCCACTGCCCATTTGTTCGATTTTAGAATTAGAAAGTTGAGAAATAGTATAGTTTAATGCCTTTTTGTTTGTTTTTTTTCTCTCCTAGGGCACAAAGTAAAAAATATCTGCTGTGAACTTCATGTGGCATCAGGAAAGGCATCCAGCCAGTAAATGTTCAGCTCCATCCAGTTCAGAGGTGGTATTCAGCCAGTTCTGACAGGTACTGGCCATTGCTTGTAATATTTGGCCTCGTCTTTCAATAAAGGAGTTATGTTGTGGCCTATATGGTGCAGAACGTTTATGTTCAACACCTGCCATCCTCAGTTTGTTTTGGAATTTCTTATTTACAAA